>RQWE01000024.1:0-168550 GCA_004028395.1 Leptographium galeiforme
CGGCTTACCCTCTCCTCTACACACCCTGACAGGACCAAAGCCTGATCAGACCTCTCCAGCCGCTTCGCGGCAAGGGTCGCCCCCTCCAAGGCCACACACCACCAGCCACAAAGTGGCTAACACACCCTCTCCTACTTCTACCGCAGTTTTTTCCCCACGAGGGTTCTGCCCACACTTTGGACCCTGATCGCCAGTAACTGGCGGTACGACTAGGACGTAATAAACAACGTAGACGTACATAGGGAATAAATCTATCTATCTGCCCTTCGCCCTATGGGGCTAGGTGGAGGCAACTGATCGTGGTGCTGACACGCCGAACCTTGCGTCTGTTGGCTGATATTTTGTGCCTTTGTCTGGTGCACCTTCTAAATTGACAAGGACATGCCTTTCGCCATCGTCCATGTTTGAGACTGACATTTGATTATTGCTGACTGACTAGGCATCCAAAAGATAAATAGAGAAATGATTCATTTTGCATGAGGGATTATCTGTTCTACCAGTTCAGATCCCCAAGGAACATGTTTCTCCCGCAAAATGAAGATTTCTATACAACCATTACTTGACGAGGCATTCCTATATTAGAAGCTCAATACACTATTCTACTTTCTGGAGCAGAGTCCCAACAATTCAGCCTTCGGCCTGAATCGTCAAGAATGCGTTGAGACTCCCATTGGCCCTCGGCATGAATGTGTCAGCCTTGCTACGAGCCTCCACAACCCCATCGTCACTGGCACTCCCCCAGCCACCACCACCGGGCGTGTGGATAACGAACCGATCGCCAGTCTCCATGTCGAGCTGGCCTCTCGGCCCAAAGTTAAGCCAGGTGTATGTGCCGTCCTTGTTCTTCTGCGCCCAATAGTTCACGCCACAGTGGCCAGGTTCACCACCTTCCATTCCGTACGGCCTGTGCACTCGTCTCTCTGAGATCATGCTGAACGTCAGGGGAGCGCGGCACTCGAAATCTCGAACAACACCATCTCCGCCGTTGAACTTGCCTCTACCGCCGCTGCCTTTGCGGATAGAGAATTCTCGCACCAAAATAGGGTACCGTTTCTCCAGAACCTCGGCATCAGTCGTGCGTGTGTTCGTCATGTGTGTGTGCAAGCCACTGGCACCATGCCACGTTGGGCCCGCTCCAGCACCTCCAGCGATAGTCTCGCCGTAATTGTATGCAAAGCCCGGGAGAGGCTTACCATCAGCGCCGACCCCTCCGCGGCCGAAGAATCCCATACAGTTCATGCATCCTTGCGAGGCTGCTGCGGCCCGGAATGCCTTCAACAAGAGATCCGTCACTCGCTGGGATGTCAGGGTATTTCCACAGCACACTGCACGGTAAGCCGACGGATTGAGAAATGTGTTCTTGGGAATGATGACTTTGGTCGGGATCAGGCAGCCTTGGTTGAGGGGGATGTCGCTGCCGATGAGAACCCGCAGAGTGTAGATGAGTGCAGAGTACGTGATTGCAGGTGGGGCGTTCATGTTCGCAAGCATTTCGGAAGAAGTCCCGTCGAAATCGAACGTGGCACTTCCATCCTCAGAAATGGAGATTGCCACACGCATCGTCGATCCATTGTCCATGTAGTCCTCTGCTGTTAGGACTTGGCCGTTGAATTTCTTCCGCGTCGCCTTGAGGTGGTTCCGGACGGCGGTCTCGGCATTCTCCTGAATCTTCTTCATATAAAAGTGCACTGAGGACTTTCCATTCTCCGCCATCAGGGCCTGGATCAGAGATGCGCCCTTGTTGTTCGCGGCAATCTGGGCCTTTAGGTCTGAGATGTTGTCTTCCAGTCTCCTGGACCCCGTACAGCCCTCGTGCGTGCCAGGCTCCAGGAGGATGTCGCGGATACCCTTCTCATCGAACTTTCCATTGCGCACCAGGAAGAATGACCGGATCGACGCACCCTCGTGGTACAAAGAAGTCGAATCTGGCGACATCGACGTCCCATTCAGCCCGCCGATGTCCATGTGGTGTCCACTTCGAACATCACTTAGCGCCCACAAGGCATTTAGACAAGACTGGGGGGTGATGGCTTACCGTGAGGCAGTGAAAAAACAAATCGTCTTCCCATCCGACTCAAACACTGGGGTGATGACAGTAATGTCCGGCAGATGCGTGCCTCCAGACTCTGGATGGTTGGAAACCAGGACGTCACCAGGCTTGAGTGTGCCTTTATGCAGTTCCGACTGGTACTTGACAGCATAACTCATGCTGCCCAAGTGGACAGGGACATGGGGGGCATTGGCGACAAGCTCGGCATCTGGGCCAAATATCGCACAAGAGAAGTCCAGCCGTTCCTTGATGTTCAATGAGAGACTGGTCCTCTGCAGCGTGCGGCCCATCTGCTCTGCGATTCCCATGAACCGATGGCCGTAGACCGAAAGCTGGATAGGGTCGGCCACCAGTTCCACCGTGTGAGCATCAGCGACCTGCTTGTCCTCTGGCAGGTCGATTATGACGTGAGATGTCAAGATTAACGCATTTGCGCCTGGGGTAACAACAAGCGTCTGGGTACTGTCGATTATGACGGCCGGGCCCTCAATCGCATTTCCCCTTTGAAGGTCCTTGAGCAGGAACACGGGGGCCATTTGGTATCCGATCGGGTCGAAGTACACTTTTGCCTAGATTTGTTTTAGTCTTGGCAAGCTTTTGGAATTAAGCGAAAAATAGCAAACCTTGTGTGCAGCATCTCGAGACGGAACACTGGAAAATGTAGTATCCTGGAGTTCGGATTTGAGCCTGTCGTTGTCCTGGTTGACTTCGCTGCTTGCTCCGATGCCCCGAACACGAATGTCGTCCACGAGGAGCTTCCGGGAAGACGGAAAGAGGAAAGCAAGCTCCCTGAGATGTTCTCTCTCAAAAGCAGCCCTAAAATCCATGTCTTCTGGCTGGGAGATCATTAACTGAGTCTCGGTTCCCTCGTACCTCAGGTGTAGGTAAGTGTCATATCGAATAGCTGCAGGCTCAACTCCCTGAAGCAGCAGACCCTTCTTGACCTGTTCCTGGATTTTTTGCACCCTTTTGTCGATTCTTGGCATGGACTCGCTTGACAGGGTTTCGCTGCTTGGCTCCTGCACTTCTTGTATAACTTCGGCGAGAGCCATTCCGTAGGCAGACAGGATACTCGAGAACTTGTGAATAATGACCCGCTTGATATCGAGCTTCTTCGCCAGTTCACAAGCATGTTGACCGCCTGCTCCACCAAAGACTGCCAGGTTATGAGCAGACGTGTCGTGGCCTCGCGCCTCGGTGATTGCACGAATGGGTCGCCCCATGGCCTCATTAGCCACGTCAATGAAGCCGTTGGCTACCTCCTCGGCGGTCATTGAACGTCCCGTTTCGGCGTTAATGGTCTTGGCCAGTTGCGCAAATTTCTCCCTGACGATCTGGTCGTCAAGGGGCATATCTTCTGTAGCGCCAAAAATTGAAGGGAAATATTGAGGGATGAGACGGCCGAGCATGAGGTTGGCATCTGTGACGGTCAGAGGACCACCTTTGCGATATGACGCAGGCCCTGGGTGTGCTCCAGCACTCTGAACTATGGTTAGCTTTGGTCGTGCATGTATGCGGTTGAAAGTACTAACCTCCGGTCCAACCTTGAAAAGCCCGTTCTCCCAAAATAATACACTACCGCCACCTGCGGCAACCGTGTTGATATCCAATTGGGGGCTCTGGATCGCAACGCCAGCCGTGGTGGATTCAAAGACGTGCTCTAGAGCGCCTCCAAAGCGAGACACATCAGTAGAGGTGCCCCCCATGTCGAAACCAACGACAGGTGTTTTTCCTTCGTATGAGGTCCTTGCGTAGCCTACAACGCCGCCTGTTTGAAAGAAATGTTGTCAGCATGCCCTTAGCCAGGAAAAAAGGTGACCTGACTTACCTGCGGGACCACTGAGAATTCCTTTGAGCCCTGTAAAGTACTCGTAGCTGACTAGCCCGCCGTCGCTTTGCATGAACTCGCACCGGACTCCATCCAAATTCCCGTTTTCAAAGCCCTTGGCGAAGGTGCTCACATATCGCTGAATTTCGGGCGTCAAATACGCATCTGCAGAAGCCGAACTTCCCCTGGGTATCATTTTGATCATCTTTGATCCAACCGCAGAAGATGACGAAATGTGGCTGAAGCCCAACTCTGACGCAATCTGGGCAACTGCCTCTTCGTGCTGAGGATATATGTATGAGTGTGCGAAACAGATGGCCAGGGCGTCGATGCCCTTGTTCTTGATTGCGAGCAGTTTTGTCTTGACCTCGTCTGTATCAAGAGGTTTGATGATGCGCAGGATGTCACCGGTAGAGCCTTTCACGAGAGTACCTCTTTCGGTGGCTAATTTCAGCTCTGCAGGGCGCTCTTCGAAATCTTCAATCGTAACTCGCTCGTTAATTTCGATAACCTCATCATACAGGGTTTCTGGCTTTCGATGGTCGAGATCGAAAAGTTTGGGACGGGACTGGTGGCCAATGTCCAGAAGGTCCCGGAATCCTGCGGTGACGACAAAAGCGTGTCGGGTACCCTTGCGTTCCAAAAGGGCTGTGAAAGGTGCGTCAGTTTTTAATCATTACCAGGATCCAGGGCACGTTGCATCGGATGCCATACCATTGGTTGCCACTGTAGTACCCATTCTGATCGACTCGATCAGTGCCTTTGGGAGCGGCTCGGAACGCGGGATGGGAACGCCGCCGACTTGCTCCAAAACTCGACGGATTCCTGTTTATCATCGAGTTAGGATATGGAATTGTAATAGATAATATGTGTCGATTTCCCACCTTCTGAAGGGGCATCTCCGTAATTCTCTGGGTCGACCGACAGCAGCTTGAGCACAATATCAGGCTGGCCATCGACAGCTGCCCACACATCGGTGAAGGTACCTCCGCGATCTGCAGAGACATCAGTGAGCTAGCATGCGACGAGTCCGGGATCACGACGATTATCTTACCGATGGCAAATCGAATGCGCTTGGGCGAAGAAGGTCTGAGGGAACCCATTTTAACTTGATGACGACAGTAGATTTTCCAAAAGGTAAGAAGAAAACGCAACAACTGATAATGGGCTTTGATTGAGAACAGATAGAATGCTTTTATTTCTCGACACGTTTGCTTATATACTTTCTTCCTCGCGGCCGGCACGACATAGCTCTTCTGCACCGGGTGCAGTGAGATAGATACCAACAAAGAGAATGGACGATGCCATGCGAGCCGGCTGACAATCCCAGACAATGGAAAAGCCCCCTAGATATCTGTCCGGGAAACAAGAAGGTCGTTGCGACGACCGAGGTCTTAGCTGAGCTGGCGAGGTGGGGAATAATTTAGTTGTGTTCACACCAAGCTTGCTACACGGAGTAGTGTTGCCAAGGGCGTGCTCGTACTCGTAGACTAGCGATAAGAAGCCTCCCGGATACTCCGCATAGCATGTGTTTAGCCCACAAAGACTATCTCTAGATTATGTGGGGATTAGGTGGACATTCCATAGCGTAGCGCGCAGATTCTCGTGTCGACCTTCCTCCTTTTCTTAAATCTATCAAGATCCTTCGCCACCTCCTCCAGGGTAGCAGAATGCGGAGAGACGCTCACGCAACTTCCATGCCACGACGCATTGCCTATCTCGAACTTTTGTTCACTCGAATCCATATCGATGGCCTCCTTTTGTTCTCCAAGGCTCTCCAACCGGACCCCCAACTCTCGTTATCAGCAACCGGGGGTTCAAGGGGGGATGAGAACTATGAGAACTATGATAACTCTCTTGGAATAACCTCTATATAATTGGACTCGGATCCAGTGTCCATGACCAGGAAGAACGAACTTGGTTGTACATCAACTTGTCTCTACAACGGTATTTTCTCATTTCCCTATCCGCCATGTCAGTGGAAAACAAAGACGCCATGGCTGTAGAAGAACAGCTCCAGCAGATGCCAAGCGTTCAAGCCGCTGGTACTGTTGAAGATGCAGGAGAGAAGGGCGTCACTGAGGAACTGGATGGGGCTGCCCAGTTTTTGGCAACTGTTGGGCCTTTTCCTCCAATGACTCCCGAGGAGGAGAAGAAACTTGTCCGGAAGATCGATGCCTGGATGATACCGCTGGTAAAGTCTCCTTTAAGCCTTGAAAAACACGTGAAACAAGATGCTTATTCTCCCCCATTTTAGCTGCTGTTCATGGGCCTTTTTTCTGCCGTTGACAAGGTTCAGCTTGCTACGGGGGCCCTCTATGGTTTCAGAGAGGACAACCACCTGCACGGGCAGCAATACAGCTGGCTTGGCAGCATTTTGTCCATTGGCGTATGTATCTCTACAGCCTTTGAGAACTGCCTGCTGACATGACCAGATGCTCGTCGGCATTTTCCCGTCCACGTATCTGATCCATCGATTTCCCGCCGGAAAGTACATCAGTTTCTGCTCCATACTATGGTCTGTCATGACCATGTGCATAGCATCTTGCCATAATTGGGCTGGCTTGATGGCTTTGCGGTTTTTGATGGGCATGTTTGAGGCCATTATTAGTCCTGGCGCAACTCTCCTTATCTCGAGGTTCTGGAAGAAGTCGGAACAACCGATCAGAAACGGAAGTGAGTTTTCATATCAGTTATCCTCCAGCAGTCGCAGAACCCAGGTGTGCTAATCTGCTCGGCAGTAATAATGTCCGTGTTCTCGTCAATTATCAACGGCTTTCTGTCGTGGATTATCGGTAGAATCCCCGAATCGGCAGCACTGGAACGGTGGAGGTATTTGTACCTTCTTACGGGTTCCATAAACATGCTCTACTCCATCTTCATGATGGCAGTCCTGCCTGACTCGCCCATAAACGCTCGATTTCTCACAGTTGAACAAAGATGGCACGCTGTCCAGCGTTTGGCTGAGAACCGTACCGGCATAGTCAATACCCAGTGGAAATGGGACCAGGCGCTGGAGGCCGTCCTCGACGTCAAGATCTGGATCATCTTCTTCTTCAACATCGCGCTAAACATCCCGAATGGTGGGCTGATCACATTCGGCGCCATTATCATCAACAACCTGGGCTTCAATTCACAAAAATCCGCATTGCTCTCGATGCCCAACGGTGTTATTTCCACACTCTCTGGCTTTATCGCCTCATACGCTGCTGCTAAATGGCAAAACCGCCGAGTTTTTTGCATTATGATCGCAGTCTGCTTCCCGTTAATGGGCACTGCGTTAGTATACGGACTGCCTAGGTCAAACCTTGGCGGTCAAATGTTTGGATTGTATATGATGTACTGCTACTGGGGTACTGAATTTCCCCTGTCGCAGCTTGCTTTTGAATGAGATATGCGAAGGCTAACGCAACTGAAACAGCACCCTACGTCACCGCCATCTCCCTCCCTCAAGCAAATACTGCCGGAAACACCAAGAAGGTCGTCACGTATGGAATTCTCCTCCTTGGGTACGGGACGGGCAACCTCATCGGACCTCAGACGTTCCGGTCCAACCAGGCGCCAGAATACACCGGTGGCGTGATCGCCATGCTGTCCTGTTACTGTATATCAATGCTGCTGATGGGCCTGTACTTTCTTGTTTGTACCTGGGAGAACCGGAAGAAGGATCGCCTGCACGGAATTTCGGCTGGAATCAACGGGGCCGATGTCAACGCTCTTGTGGTCGAATACCAGGATCTCTCAGACAAGCAACAGCCCGCCTTCCGATACACTACTTAGAACTTCGACGAGCATGGAAGAGACTGATGGATTGTCAACGATGGCAGCTTTTGTTTGCTGTATGCCAGTCTTCTTGCTTTCAATTTCAGTTCACACATACGAGGTGTATCATATTCTCAAGTAAATGCTAGAATAAGATCAAGATCTCCACAGTCAGACTTGAAGTGTTACTTGACACCGACCGTTTTGACGCAGGTATACTTTGTAGAAGAATCATGTCCAGGATCGCACTACATGCCCTTAACAAAGACTAACTCCCCGACCCCTAACCGCGACCAAATCACTCCACCCTCCTTCCTCTGCGTCCGGGCCCCTCAAATCCCTCGCCTTCCAGATCGCCTCCACCACCTCCCTGGCCTGTTCAACATTCCTCAAGTGTCGAGTGCGTTGCAAGCTCACCAGTCTTTCCAAAATAAACTTCCTGTCTTCATCACCCGCTCCTCCAACTGGGGCCCCAAGGCCCATGGCCCCCACGATATAGAGCTGCCAGAGCACAGCGTGCGAGCGGAGGGAAATCTTTGGAATAAGCAGGAGTATCCTACTCGTGAGGCGGGCAATGCGTGGGTCGGTCGGCCGAATGCGGTCCAGCCTGTAATAGAGATAAATGAGGGCAGAGAGCCGGCGGGTCTCGGCAATCACGCCCAGCTCCTCCATCGAAGCCACTGAGCCACAGCCATGGGGAGACGTGTCAGGTGGAGCAGGAGGCAGGTCCTGTCGAAGCGTGTAAAGCGCCCGCTCGATATCGTTTCGGCGGACCCGGACGTTTTGGAGCTTTTCGTTCACGGCCTGGGTGTCGCCCTGCTCTCGGTCGCGCAAGTCTTCAAGAGACTTTCTTTCCTCCGCGAGATCGGAGATCGAGGAGATGAGAGACATGACTTCATGCGAGCAACCCAATACCGAATCGATGAGGGTCATGTCGAGATCTAGCCCGGGCGAAAGCCACGGCGCGCCGCCTGTGAATGGCTCGCCCAGGTCTGACGCTGTTCGAGCGAACGTCTCGTGCTCGATAAAGTAAGATGAGAAAAAGGTACGGATGCCGGCCTGTTCTGCCGACAGCTGGGACGATGGCGGAAGCATGGCCAACAGACTTCGCGCACAGCGGAGGTGAATAAGCCAAGTCGCGGACCCATTCTGGGAGATCTAAGAGGGATACTTTAGAGTAGGGCCATAAAAGGGGGCTGATGGGAGAAGGATAGACCGTACGTCAAAGAAAGCAAGCATAATGAGGGTTGAGACAATCTGCTCCCAACTTCCTCGGGAGTCTTGGCTGTCTGCGAAGTGGCGTATGTCTTCCTGGAATCCTCTAAGAGCTTTGGCGCGGTAAAGCCAGATGTCTCTTTTGAAGCGGTCATCATTCAGCAGGGAGAGCTGGTGGGAAGCGACCGCCATGACGGTATAGAAGATAGGTTTTGTTGGAGAAGATAGACATATGGGGATGATAGTCTTGTTGAACGGGTTGTCTGCGGGCCAGAGGGTGCACCTCGGACTCAGACTACTTGCAAAGTAGTCGAGCAGGTAGAGTTCATTGTGGCCTATTGAGAACGGCGACATGGTATGACCGATGGGCGAGAAAGCTGGAGATTGATGATATGCACAAGTATCTACTCCGTGGCCTGAATTCAGCGTAAGCATGTAATCAGGATACCCGACTCTCAGGGACTGGACATCTTGAACGGTGTCTAGATGCCTGTCTTGCCCGCTGAAGTCTGTGTAATGGCTGTCTCGACACGCAAGGCCTTGTTCGGTGGGAAGAACGGTGACGAGACTATTCGAGACTGTTGGATGTTGCGAGGGAGGAGAGTCCATCAAAGCCACATCGGATAATTTTGCCTCATCGAGAGGATCCCCAAAGTCCTCATATGTCGTGTTCAAGAACATCCAGTCTTCTACTACGATCCCCGACATGTCCAAAGACTCATAGTCCGACATGCTTATGTCGCAGTTAACACGTGGTCCTGGCTTTATCTTTTCTAGCGTTTTAGACCACGTCCCTGGGTATATGCAGTTAGCAACCTGAAACTGTGGCAGAAAGGACGTCTAAGGGTATCATACCCGATCGTCCCAAAGTAATTCCTCTCGAGAGTGCATCTTCATGCCAGAGTAGTTTTAAGCCATACTGGCAAGACAGCCCGAGGCGCGTACACTTGCTGCAGGCTGGTCTCTCCTCTTGATTCAAACGTTAGCAGATGATATTCTACAAGTCAGCATTAGTATTATCATACCACTGCACTTGACTCTCCGCTCTAAAATATTCGTGAGTAAATAAGTATCTGGGGCGTAGATTAGACCACATACCTTTACACGGCCAGCAACCTGTACGGCATCGCCGACGCGCCTGTATTTGACGTGTAACCATGTTGAAAATTAAGTCCTTTGCTAGGCACGGACATGGTAGGTTGGCTATGTGTTGTCGTCGGTATGGTTGGCCAGGGCCGACGCTTTCGAGGTAAGAAGCGGGGTGGCCTTACCTTTATCTAGGGCCATTGGCGGATTCTGGAAAATTACCCAGCTGCCGGTTCCTGTTACATAAGCTTCCCGTGACTTAAGGGACTAATTAACTTGGAGACCGTAGCTCCCTGCTCCTCGCCACTGCTGAGTCGCTGCAGCTAACAGTTCTCGGCAGTACTAGCAGCGCTACAAGCGGTGACAAGACTAGGAAGATAGAGGGAGCGTCGCAACCATGTAGATCTGTACGATGCAGTGATTAGCTGTAGTTTTTGTGATTACCACCTAAATTACAGTGAGCTCATTGGACTTTAGCGAGGTCATGTAGGGTCTTCGCCAAGGCCGCTTATCTTTATTTTAGTAAGCTCACGAAACAGGAAAATAGCTCCGGAAGCATCGACACTCGGATCGTTCATTTCTGCTCAATCGTACTCCGTACACCGCGGAACAGCAGATAATCGGCACAATGCCCATCGAGATCACTCCCATTACGGAACGCGATATTCCGGGTGCCATAGCCTGCATCCAGAAAGCCTTTGAAAATGATCCCTACAACAATTGGGTCTTTGACAAGGGCAACTTTTCCACCACGCGAAACTCAGTGTCTCTCGGCCTGCGCTGTCGCTGGGGCATGAAACATGCCTTATTCTCCGTCTCCAAGGACACAGATGTGGACCCGGACAAGGTCATTGGCGTTTCTTGCTGGCTGCCGCCACGAAACACGGCTGCTGCACAGACATGGTCAGAGTGGGCGGGCGACTGGTGGCTTTGGCTGATGCAGGGCGTGATGAACGTCCAGTACGGACGGGGAGGACTGATTACGAAACGGTACTGGATCTGGAAGCAGGCGCAGGCGCAGGTTCAGAAAGAGCTGTGGACGGACCCCGAGGGCTACTATTTCTGCAATATTATCACGATCCTGCCCGAGGCACAAGGGAAGGGCATTGGGAAGTTGATGTTTAAGCACGTGACCGACATGGCGGATCGGGAGGGCCGAATGTGCTACCTGGAGAGCAGCCGCAAGGAGCCCAACACGATTATCTACGGGCGACTGGGATTCGAATTGAAAAAGGAGATGGTGTGTGACGATAACGGTGCTGCGATCACGCTCTATTGCATGACTCGGGCGCCGCAGCCGTTGGGAGAGTAAGGAATGGCCCTTCGGCTGTCCGATTTCGCCGAATGTTGCTCTACCCAGCCAGTTTCCAGCGACACGAGTATCTTTCATTTAGCAGCACATGACACCCACAGACTCAATACGAAGTAACACAATGTTGGAAAAGCACCTTGGATCGCATGTGAAAGCGCCACGCCCGTCTTCATCCTGGTCGACGTTGGGCGCTGATGCATGAAACTCGACGCCATGTTCGTCGCCCTCACGCTTTTAGCTGGAGAGCATATTTGTGGCTAAAAAGAGGGATTTCTGAAGGGAAGAAGGAGAAATATAAAGAGGGAATGAGCAAGTCGAACAGCCATTGAGCAGCAAATGCATATTTGTAAGCGGCATGGCGGGTTCCGCAAAGGCGGCGGACGAACGCGCCTTCCTCTTCGCATACTTGGCAGTCCTCCACAGAGGCGGGGGACAAAATCTGCAGCTACAACTTACGACAACTCTCCTTAATCTAGGACTCCATGGAGGAAAGACTGCCGACGTCTGCGAGGAAGCTCCGCAAGGGGACGTACAGCTGCTGGTGAGGAATACCGTGTATATACCGTGGCCGCACCGTGCTGACCATAAGGGAATGCAAACGACGCAAACGTCGATGCATCTTTGCAGGCGCCAATAGTCGGGCATGCATGGGATGCCAGAGCCGAGGTCTGCCATGCATTGGACAAGAAGTGCCGGAGACGCAGCTGCCGCTGCGAAAAGGACGGTGCGAAATCAGTGAGCAGCTGGACCGCGTGGAGAATAATTTGCACGATGTAATGGACAAGGTGAATCGGGAAGAGTTTGAGATGGCAGAGTCAGCAGAGACAGCAGAGGAGGCAGAGACGGCAGAGGTAGAGATGGCCACCACTGCACGCCCGCCCAGCCAGGCCACGCAGACAGTCACTCCGGCACTCCTGGCGGCATTTCCAAGCCGCAAGGACTACGAGACTTTGATGGAGGGCGGCCGCTATATGATTGTGTTATTCTACAGGATGAACACGGGAAAGCAATCAGAGTTGAAGCGCGAGGAGTACGAGACCGGAGCAAGAACGCTGCCGTCGACCGTGGCGGCACAGGCGATGCCGGACGCGTCGGCGCATCCAGTGTTGCCGGCGCGGCAGATGATGTACTGGGCACTGTTTCTGCAGAGCCCGTGGCAGCATCGGCACTGTGTGTTTGAAGAGGACGCCTGTGCGCTAATGGAGCGGCTCGTGGAGGCGGTGCGCCGCGTCAACAGCAACGACGACCTACACGGCAGCCTTGAGAGCCTCGAGTGCATGATTTTCGAGGCACAGTACCACTTGTCGGGCGGCCATTTGCGACGGGCCTGGGTGGTTAACCGGCGGGCCATGCTGCTGGCACAGCTGATGGGGGTGCAACGGGCATGGCCGAACCGCAGTGGCCGTCGTCATATTGGTCTTCGCGTGCTCGACGTTCGCAATGTCTACCAGCCCGAGGCCATGTGGACACGCGTTGTCCTTCTTGACCGTTTTCTCTGTCTGCTTCTGGGCCTTCCGCAGGGCTCCAGCGAACAAGTGCTGCCAGGGCCGGTATCGTGCAATCGAGACGACAACGATGAGGAAAACGAAAACAAGAACAAAAACCACGTGCTGCGGCTCGAGCGCGCCCTCGCTGGCGTGGCTGCACGAATCCTCGAGCGAAACGAGCGCGGCCTGGCGTCGGCGGCTCGGCTGGGCCCCGAGCACGACCCGACCATCCTGGACGCCGAGCTGCTGCGCGCGGCCCAGGAACTGCCGGCCGAGTTCTGGCAGCTGCCGCGCTTAGACGGCGTGCAGCCGTGCTCGTTTGAAGAGGTCATGGCCGTCAGCCAGCTGCTGGTCCAAGTCTCGCACTTTCACCTGCTCAGCCAGCTGCACCTGCCCTACATGCTGAGCTTCCTGTGGTCGCCATCTTCTTCAACGCCGCCCCCTGCACCCAGCGACTATGCCGCCATCAGTTGCGTACATGCCAGCCGCGAGATTTTGCAGCGCTTTGTCGTCTACCGCCACTTCAACCATGCGTCCCTGTGCTTCCGGCCCGTCGATTTTACGGCCCTGGCCGCTGTGCTTACACTACTGTTGGCCCATCTCGACGCTCACCGGGCCGGGCACAGCGTCCAGGTCGACGACGCCGGTGCCGGTGCTGGCGCCGCTTTCGGTGACGTTGTGCCCCCACCTTCCATGGCCCACAAGCTTCTTGCCCATCAGCGTCTGGGAGACCGTGCCCTGCTAGAGCAGGTGCTGGAGCGCCTCGACGTCGTCAGCCGGTACCACCGCGACGCCATGAGCAGCGAGAGCGTCCGCCTGATGCAGTCACTGCTGGCTATTGAAAACCGTGCGGCTGGAGACGGCCATGGCAAGGAAGGCGCCTGTGCTGAGGACGGCCCAATCCTGCAGATTGCCATTCCCTTCTTTGGCGCTGTATGCATTACCCGCGACGGCCGCATCTCCAAGGTGTTTGCGGCCGACGATGACAATCGCAATGACGACGGCAACGAAAACATCATGCATCGCCCGGCCATACACTCGTACTGGGCCAAGCGCATTGACCGGGCTCCCGACGGGGTGTTTTCATACGATGCTTCCGCGTCCGAGACACCACTGCATCGATACACCACGGCCTCGTTGACTACGCCGCCCATAGCCGTCAGTGGCGGCCATACTGGAGTTTGTGGCCAGGCCTTTACGGCAGGCACGAGCGAGTGGGGCTTGCAAGGGCTTGACATGGCCTTTTTCGACAATCTGATGATGGATCCGTCGGGCCAGAACTGGCAAGGGTCCGGGCCGTGAAAGTGACTACATACCTCATTGTCCTCTCTCCGCTGAGGCGGCGGAAACAAAAGTGGGTCATTGACTAATACACACTACCTGCCGTCGCAAGGACTGGCCATATAACCTCGACTCGGACTTGATATTTTCTTTTGGTGTCTTGTTGTCGTGTTTTCTTGTGGTCGTACGCGACTTGCTTTGTCTCGCTATTCATCACACTCTTTCTCCAATGTCTGCCAAAACCTCGAGCGACGTCTCCACGTCCGAGCCAGCAACTTCTCGAGCCGCTGCCCGAGACACGACAATGGCGGACACAGAGGGGCTAAAGTTGGAGGAGAGCGGCAGAAAGGTCGAGCAAGAGAACAAGGAGCCATCAGCGGAGCCCGAGGTGGAATATCCTGGCAACGTGCAGCTCGTGTTGATCATGCTATCGGCGCTGTTGGTCTTGTTTTTGGCGGCGCTGGACCAGGTATGAGTCGCGTCCGTGTTCTGAACGAAAAAAAAAGACAGCAACTCAGCGAAAGACCATTGTGGCCACGGCCATTCCCCACATTACCGACGAGTTCCACGGTCTCGGCAAGGCCGCCTGGTACGGCTCGGCCTACTTTATGACGTTTGCCGGATTTCTGCCATCTTGGGCCAAGGCGCTGCAAGAGTTCCCGCTCAAGTACTCCTTTTTGCTGGCGCTCTTCATCTTTGAGCTTGGAAGCATTCTTTGCGCCGTGGCATCCAGCACCAACATCCTGATTGCCGGCCGCGCCATTGCTGGCCTCGGCACCTCGGGCGCCAGCACCGGCACGTTTGTTGCTATCACATTTGCGGCCAGCCCACAGCGGCGACCGACGCTCCTGGGAATCGCAATGACCACGTACTCACTGGCAGCGGTTCTGGGCCCGCTGCTGGGCGGCGCCTTTACGGGCAGCTCGGCCGGCTGGCGCTGGTGCTTCTGGATCAACCTGCCGGTGGGCGGCGTGGCGGCTGTGCTGGTCTTGGCGTCGTTTAACCTGCCGGAGCCGCAGACGGCCAGCCGCCATGCCAGCGTTTACGACAAGATTCACCAGCTCGACCTTGGCGGCGCCGTACTGCTGACGGGTGCCCTGACGGCGCTGATCATGGCGCTGCAGTACGGTGGCCAGACGCTGGCCTGGCACAGCGCCACCGTCGTCGGCCTGCTCGTTGGCAGTGCTGCCATTGCCGCTCTCTTTGTCGTCTGGCAGGTCTGGCAGGGCGAGCGTGCCATGATCGTGTGGCGTGTGCTGGCCGGCCGGCGCGCTGTCTGGGCCGGCGCGCTGTTCCAGTTCTTTTACGCGGGCCCCTACTTTGTCACCCTCTACTACCTGCCCATTTACTTTCAGAGCGTCGACAACACCTCCCCCATCGGCTCGGGCGTGCACAACCTGCCGCTGGTCGTCGTCATGGGCGTGACGTCGACCATGATCGGCGTCGTCATTTCTCGCCTCGGTCGCGTCGGCCCCTTTATGGCGGCGGGCGGCGCCCTCTCGGCTGTGGCCACCGGTCTCTTTTACACGCTCGGCCAACAGTCTTCCGCCGGCGCCTGGATCGGCTTCCAGATCATTGGCGGCTTGGCCTGGGGTGGTCCGTTCCAATGCGCCATCATGGGCGCTCAGGCGGGCCAGCCGCTGGCTGATATTAACCTGGTCTCTTCCATCATCTTGCGTGCGTCTCTCTTTCTCGGAGTCTTGTGGGAGTATGTGCTCAAACTTTTCTCTAGTCGCCCAGACCCTCGCCGGCACTCTCGGTATCTCTGCCGCCCAGTGCGCCTTCAACAACGCTCTCCTCAAGACAGTCGCACGCCTCGCCCCGAGCATCGACTCAAGCCTTGTCCTGGCCACCGGCGCCACAGCCATCCGCTCCGCCTTTTCCGCCGAAGAGCAGCTCGTTATCATACAGGCCTATGTCGAGAGTCTGCGTGTTGTCTGGGCCGTCGGCGTTGCCATGTCTGGTGTTGCTTTCCTAGTTAGCTTTCTGGGTCGCTGGTCGCGTCCGTTTCCCAAGGGCACCACGCCGGAACCTGCAGCAGTGGTATGATGGGTATAGGCGATGCACTGTTTGTGCCGCTCAGGAGCAATGCAGCATGTCCACGTACACTTCCTTGCATTAACCGGTGATGGACGTAGAAAAAAGGTTGTTTTATTTGTCATATTAAAGACTCTAATGGAAATTCATATTTGGGGGAGCGATCGAGCTCCTGCAAAGACATCAAGACTGCAATGCGAGAGCTGTAGTCGCAGTTACGCTGCCCGCCGCAATGGGCACAAAAACCGGCTGCGCTTTTGATGCGTCGTGACTCTCATCGCTCTGACGAACAGCGCCATAGGCACCGCCACCGGGCGTCTCGATGACGATTCTGTCGCCCTTGGAAACGGCCACGGAATTCTTGCCACCAATGTTGATGGTGCGGCCAGCCTTGGTCACCCAGGTGTTGAGGCCTCGCTGGCCAGAGCCGCCGCCATCCAGACCATACGGCGCAAAGCTGCGCCGCTCCGAGAGGATGGACGCCGACATGGGCAGACGGAACTCGACGTCGCGGATGACGCCGTCGCCGCCGCAAAAGGCACCAACACCGCCGCTGCCCGGCCGCAGACAGAAGCGCCGCAAAACGACGGGGTAGCGTCTCTCGAGAGACTCGGGGTCGGTAATGCGCGTGTTGGTCATGTGAGTGTGCACGCCGCTGGTGCCCGACCACGAGGGACCGGCGCCGCTGCCGCCGGCAATGGTCTCGTAGTAGCCGAAGCCGTTCTCGCCGTCAAAGCCAAAGGTAAAGTTGTTCATGCAGCCCTGGCTGGCGGCGGAGGCGCAAAAGGCCCGGAAAATGACGTCGACAATGCGCTGGGAGGTGAGCACGTTGCCGGCACAGACGGCGGCCTCAAAGCTCGGCTTGAGCATGGACTTGTCTGGCAGGATCAGCGTGATCGGCTTGATGCAGCCGTGGTTGAGCGGGATGTCCGAGTCGACCATGCAGCGCAGGGCGTAGATAATGGCCGAGTTGCAAATGGCCGGCGGCGCGTTCCAGTTGCCGTAGACCTCGGGTCCCGTGCCGGTAAAGTCAAAGAGGGCGGAGCCGTCGTCGACGTTGATGGTCACCTTGAGTTGGATGGGCGTGCCGTCGTCCATGTAGTCGACGGCCGTCAGCTCGTGGCCGTTGAACTGCGCCGCAAGCTTCTTGAACAGATTGCGGATGGCCAGCTCGGCCGAGTCCTGGATGGCGTTCATGTACACCTGGACCACGTCCATGGTGTACTCGTCGATGAGCTGCCGGACGAGCCGGATGCCGGTGTGGTTGGCCGCCACCTGGGCCTTGATGTCGGTGATATTGTCCTGGAAGCATCGGGTTCCGCTGCAGCCGGGATTCTTGGCTGGCTCGACACACAGAATACGCGTGAGCTCGTCTTCGGCAAAGACGCCGTCCCGCACCAGGAGCATGGAGTCAAAGACAGCACCCTCCTCCCAGAGGAACTTGGAGTTGGGTGGCATAGAGCCAGGCAGAATGCCGCCGACCTAAAAGAATGTCAGATACGTGAGGTGGGAGACACGAGACGCAACTGGTGCCATGCTAAACATACATCGGCGTGATGGCCACGGGATGCGGCCCAGAAGATAATCTCCTTGCCGGCAGCGTCGAAAACGGGCGTGACAATGGTCAAGTCCGGCAAATGGGTTCCGCCATAGGCTTGCAATACGTTAGATAAAGGGACAAGAACGGGGGACACGAGCGTGCAATAACCTACCTGGGGAGTTGGAGATAATGACATCGCCGTCCTTGAGCTTGCCCTGCCAGGTCTCGATCTGCGACTTGACGGCAAAGGCCATGCTGCCAATCATGGCCGGGACGTGGGGGGCATTGGCGACGAGAGAGCCATCGGGTGTGAAGATGGCACAGCTAAAGTCGAGACGCTCCTTGATGTTGGCGCTGACGCTGACGTTTTGCAGAACGCGGCCCATTTGCTCGGCCACGCCCATGAAGCGATGGCGGAACACGGACAGGGCGACGGGGTCGAGGACGGTGGCGCTCACGTTCTTGGCACGAGGCGCGTCGACGTCCATGACGAGATTGTCCTTTTCCATGTGCGCCGAGGCGGCCGGTCCGACCAGCAGAGTCTGGGTCCTGTCGACAATCATGGCGGGGCCGCGGATGACGACGTCGTCCTGGATGGCGGAGAAGAGATAGACTGGCGTCTCGGTCCAGCCCGAGGCACCGAAAAAGACGGACTGGACGGATGTCGGCTTGGGAGCGACCGGGGTGCCGGAGACGACTTTCTGAGCGACCACCGACTCGGCCGGCTGTGGCGAGTGGGCGACGGCGCGGACGCGGATGGTGTCGACAAAGACCTTGCGGTTGAGGGGGGTGAAGCCAAACTGCTGGTGGTGGCTGTCGACAAACGCGGCCTTGGGGTCGACGCCGTCCTGGAGGGCGATCATGATGGCCGTGTCGCTGCCGTCGTAGCGCATGTTGAGGAAGCGGTGGGCCTCGACCACGTTGAACGACACGACGGACTCGTGGTTCTGGGCGTCGCGGCTCAGCTCGCTCAGGCTGGCGGCGATGGCGGCCTTGTGGTCGCCCTCGTAGGCCCGCGCACACGGCCGCTCCTCCTCGTGGACCACGCTGGCCAGGCCGATGCCGTAGGCCGACAGGATGGACGAGTACTTGTGCACGACCACGCGGCGGATGCCCAGCGCCTCGGCAATGGCACAGGCGTGCTGGCCGCCGGCGCCGCCAAACGAGGCCAGGTCGTGGTCGGCCGTGTGGAAGCCGCGGGCCTCGGTCAGGCTCCGAATGGGGCCGCACATGGCCGAGTTGGCGACCTCGAGGAAGCTAGCACGGTCAGTTTGCTCCCGTACACGTTCTCCAGGACGCAGACGTACCCGTTGGCAACCTCGGCCCAGGACATGTGGCGGCCAGTGTCCTTGTTGATGGCGGCGGTCAGGTCCTGGAACTTGGTCACGACAATCTCGCGGTCCAGCGGCTCGTCCTCGTTGGGCCCGAACACGGAGGGAAAGTGCTCGGGCAGCAGGCGGCCGAGGGCCAGGTTGGCGTCCGTCACGGTGAGCGGGCCGCCCTTGCGGTAGCAGGCCGGGCCCGGGTGCGACGAGGCGCTCTCGGGGCCGACGGACATGAGGCCGTCGCGCCAGGCCAGGATGCTGCCGCCGCCGGCGGCAATGGTGTTGACGTTGAGCTGCGGCACGTGGACGGCGATGCCGGCCGTGGTGGTCTCAAAGATGTGGTCGAGCGCGCCGTCGAAGCGGCTGACGTCGGTGCTGGTGCCGCCCATGTCAAAGCCAATGACGGGCGTCTTTGTGGCCGGCCGGTAGCACGTCTGCGAGTAGCCCACGACGCCGCCGGCCGGCCCGGACAGGATCGCGTGCAGCCCGCGCAGGGCGGCGGCCGGCACGAGGCCGCCGTCGGACTGCATGAACTCGAGGCGGGTCCCGTCCGCGGCCAGGTTGGGGAAGCTCGACGTGAACCGGTCGAGGTACTGGCGGATCGTCGGCGTCAGGTAGGCGTCGACCACGGCCGAGTTGCCGCGCGGCACGAGCTTGGGCCGCGACGAGACCTGGTGCGACAGCGTGACGTTGTCGAAGCCGACGTCGCGCGCGAGCGCGGCCAGCTGGAGCTCGTGCTGCGGGAACGTGTAGGCGTGCATCAGACAGACGGCCAGGGAGCGGTAGCCCTCGTCGTAGATACTCTCCAAATAGGCACGCGCGCTCGGCTCGTCCAGGCGCTGCACGACCTGCACGACCTCGCCCGACGTGCCCGTGACCGTCTCCAGCGGCGCCGGGGCGTCGAGCTTGAGGACGCGCAGGTCCGTGTCGGCACAGGTCTCGAGCACGACGCGCTCGTCCACCTCGAACACGTCCGAGTAGAGCGGCGCCGGGCGGCGGATGGCCAGGTCGAACATGTAGGGCCGCGACTGGTTGCCGATCTGGAGCACGTCGCGGAAGCCGCGCGTGACCAGCAGGGCCGTCCGCGCGCCCTTGCGTTCCAGCAGGGCGTTTGTCGCCACGGTGGTGCCCATGCGAATCCATTCTGTCGTGTCAGCGGCCACCGTGTCCTTTGACGTGCACTTGGGCTTGTCTGCGTACCGACGTCCTTCAAGTCGATCGGCGCGCCACGGGCAATGTCCTGGCCCGTGTAGGCCTGCAGGACCTGGCGGATGGCCTCGGTCGGGGCATCGTGGTAGTGGTGCGGGTCGACGGAGAGAATCTTGATCACAATGTCCTCCCGTCCGGTGACGCGGGCCACGCAGTCGGTAAAGGTGCCGCCCCGGTCAATGGAGATGCGGATGGGCCGTTGGGCCGAGGACGCAACCATGATGCCGGCTTGGGTGTGAATAGCGGGCTCGGGGATCTGGGCACGGGGCACAATGCAAAAGTACCAGAGTGCTGCAGCCTACTATCTACTTTATAAAACCATATTGTTTCCGATGTCGTCGAGCTGTGTTGGCCGACCAGACCGGAGGGAGGTGGAGGGGAGCGGAGTAGACTGAGTCCACCCCACCATTATGTTACTACGATACGGAGCATGGCTATTGCGGCATCCATCTGCCGTCTCCACAACCACTCACAAGGCAGAGCATGCTCAGCATCGCGGCTGGACAGGCCGATCGGGGTGGAGCACCGGTGGCTAGACCACTGGTACAAACCGTTGATTTGTAGATACCGGGGGAACGCTGACAAGGGACGCCCAACATGACCAAGATGGAGCTGCCGTGTCCACCAAAACGTCTCTGTGGAGTATGCGCACACTATCAGAGCATGTGGAGCTCCGCATCAATTCGGTGGACTCCACTTCTACCCGCTACCCTACGACGTAGACGAGAGATACGGAACTGCCCTGGACTATGCAAAGATCGGACTAAGCCAGCTTGGAAGGACATTGCAGAGTACGGGAGACTTTGTAACATGGATCGCCTTGAGGATGGGAGTATGAGCGCATTGGAATTGGACTTTTTTATTTTGCTCCATGTACTCCGTAAGATACACACTAATAGGCTACTGGCTACTACTTGAGCTGCTTTTCCAGCTCCACCACCTCATTGATGGGCGCCATGATATCCTCCGACAGTGCTGCCACGGTGGTGACGCCGAGCGGCCGTCGGCCCCGGCCGGTGCCGTACGAAAAGTAATGCGACACCACCGCCTTGACGCCGGCCACGCCCACCTTGGAGAGGGCCCAGTCGGCGTGGCTAAGCTTGTTCTGCAGTGCAATGGCCGCCTCGAGGTCGCCGCTCTGGTACAGCCGCAGCAGCTCAATGTGCGCCTTGGGCGCCACGTTGGTCAGCGCCGCAATCACGCCGTTGGATCCCGCCACCAGGGCCGGCAGGAAAAAGTCCGACTTGCCGCCGAGCGCCGCAAACGGCTCGCCGGCCAGCGCGGAGCTGATGCGCTGCAGCTTGCCCAGGTTCCCGCACGTGAGCTTGACGCCCACAATCTTGCCGGGGTGCTTCTTGCCCAGCCGGATGACCGAGTCGGAGCTGATGTCGATGCCGGCCGTGACGCCGGGGAAGTTGTAAATCAGGATGGGGAGGGCCGCTTCTTCTGCCACCTGGACTTGTCAGCCTGCATGAATCCAGAATTTTAACGCAACCCGAAGACGGCTCCACGTACCGCGCTGAAGAACCCCTCAATGACCGCCGGCGTCATGGCCGCGGTCCAGTAGGACGGCGGCAGGACCAGGGAGAAGTCGGCACCGGCCTCCTTGGCCTCGGCAATGTACGAGAGCGTCTCGCGCACGCTGGGGGCGCCGCTGCCCACAATCAGCTTGGTCTGGGGGAAGCCGAGCTCGTTGACGGTGGCTCGCGCAGTCTGGACGATGGCCTTGCGCTCGTCGTGGGTCAGATGGGGCGCCTCGCCGTTGCTGCCCTGCAGCACCAGGCCGACCACGCCGCCTTCCACCATGCGCCGGATGTGCGCCTTGGTGCTCTCAAAGTCAATCGTCTCATCCTCGTGGAAAAAGGTCACCAGGGGAGTGTACACCCCAAAGGGGGGCTTGGCCGTGGCAGTCATGACGTTGGAATGAAGTGCGTACTGGGCAGTCCGAAGTAGGAGTGGAATTGAGAAAGCTGCGTGTATATATGAGGTACGGAGTACGTCGTATGCATCTGCTCCGTCGTCGGTGTTGGCCAGTGGGGTCGAGGCGATGCCGGGACATGTGGAGCACAATGGTCCTTGTCCACTCCCTCCACTCCGCTAACCTCGTCTCCTCTGTTTTTCCATTTCTGATACAAGCTACTCCTTTTTGCTTCTGCCGTTCTACGGCGGTTCCGGCGCCTAGTGCAATGCCAATAAATGTGTAGGGCGGCGCCGGCGGTGCTCATATGTGGCCCGAACGCGCCTGATGCTTTTACGACATCGACACCAAGTCCGCACTTCCTCTGCATCTTGTCCGCCGTCTACACACTCCCCATAACGAGCACCGCACTCACAATGGGCTCTCTCGGGACAGACGTGTCCGTCTTTGAGCATGTCGAGTACATTCCGCCCGACCCCGCCTTCGAGCTGACCGTTATCTTCAACGCCGATCCCGATGAGCGCAAGGTCAACCTCGGACAGGGCACCTACAAGGACGAGCAAGGCAACCCTTGGATCCTGACGGCCGTCCGCGGCGCCAAGGAAAAGACCCGTGACGCCAACCACGAGTACCTCCCCATCCTAGGCTTGCCGCCGTTCCGCACTCTCGTCACGGATTTGGTGTACGGCAAGGGCTCGGCCGCCGTGCTGGAAAATCGGGTAGCCACAGGCCAGTCGCTGTCCGGCACCGGCGCGCTGCACCTGGCCGGCTCTGTCCTGTACCAGACCCTGCCCAAGACGACGCCCGTCTACATCAACAACCCGACCTGGTCCAACCACCGCCAGGTCTTTGAGACGATTGGCTTTGACGTCCACGACTTCCGGTGGTCGTCAAAGACCGGCCGTCTGGACCTGCCGGCCATCCTCGACGATCTGTCCCAGGCGCCGCCCGGCTCCATCATCATCCTCCACGCCTGCGGACACAACCCGAGCGCCTGCGACCCGACCAACGACCAATGGCGACAGATTGGTGCCGTCATCAAGGACCGGCAGCTGCTGCCCCTCTTTGACGCGGCGTATCTCGGCATCACGTCCGGGGACTACGACGCCGACGCTTTTGGCATCCGGCACTTTGCCAATGAGCTGGGGCTGGAGACGGTCATTTGCGCATCCTTTGCCAAGAACATGGGACTTTACAGTACGTGACAGTCTACCGGTGTATGTGGGAGCGATCCCAACTAACAAGAGCAGGCGAACGCGTTGGCTATGTGTCCATGGCTACAAAATCGGCCGCATCGGCCAAGGCGATCCAATCGCGGCTTGAACAGCAGACGCGCTCCGAGATCTCCAACCCTCCTGCCTTTGGTGCGCGCATCGTGGCCGCCGTGCTCGGTGACAAAGGTCTACGCGCCCAATGGGACAAGGACCTGATCGTCATGAGCTCGCGTATTGCCGGCATGCGCAAGGCGCTGTACGAGGGTCTCTTGAAGCACAATGCCCCCGGCGACTGGACGCCCATCATGGAGCAAAAGGGCATGTTCACCGTATTAGGACTCCCACTTGCCAAAGTCATGGAGTTGAGAGGTAAGAGTAGTCTGTCAAAGCATTCGAAGCTCCAATACTAACCCGCGTCCTTTGCAGAGAAGCATCACATCTACATGGCAGACAGCTCTCGGGTGTCCATTGCGGGACTAAACGAGAACAACGTGGAATATACGGCAGCCGCCATAGCCAGTGTCCTGCAGTAGGCGGAGGTATATTAATACCAACAGCGGGTTAAAAAGGGGCATTTCACACCAACAGAGACTGATCGAGACTACGAAGCCGTAAACCTGCTACATTTATTTTAGATAATGATAACAACAAGGCTGATTTCAGCTCGGCAGTTATATCCCATTCCTTGCTCCCGCTTCCCGTACGATCTTCGTATCCCGGAGTCTGTCAGGTCACTCAAGAACACAGTGGCCATGCATATCGTACCTGGTGGTCTTGTCCAAGGAATTCCATCTCCACTGTTTAGCCGGTGGTCCACCATAACCTGGGGAGCACTTACAAATGGCAGGTGGAGGTGGAGGCGGTGCAGGAGCATGAGAGAGTGACTAGTTAGGAGGGCACTCTTATTCCCCACTTACGCACGTTGCCCTCGGCCATTTGGGTGGACCTGCGATCGTACCGGTTTAGGATGGGCTCCTGCCCACCGTGCACACCACAGCCATAGGGCCAGCAATTGGCTCCTTGGTTTACGTTGCCATTAGCCACAACCTAAAGACGATCTTCTGAGGTTGAAAATACAAATAAAAATAAAAACAGCCTCCTTCATTATAAAACTCATAAAACTCCAGCGGCTAATTTGACATGCTGTCAACTATGCGTCTGCCTTCGTTCCCTCTGACCAAGTCATCTTCTTTTCAACATGGTCGACGATGCCCGAAATGAATTTACGAGGAAGTGCTCGATGTTCACTTGATGTGCCGAAGACCACATCTGCCGTGTACAAATAGCTCCGCACAAACGAGTTCCAAAGCTCTTGTTGAATTTTCGACCCTCCGCGGGGACGGGGGTAGTAGGGGTCATTCAGGAAAAATGCCTCAACCGCACGCTCCACACCGGCGTCATCCATGGTCATCTCTCGTACCTGGTTGAAGTCTAGCACAAAGAGACGTGATTCACAACGGGTGAGGTCGGTGGCGTCCGTGCCAGCAGCGCTAGTTTCTGACTCTTGGTGCCTATCCATCCTGGTGGACGAGCTGCCCAGGGCAAACTCAATATCGCGGGCGTCGGCTCTGGCCCCCCAGTGAATAAGGGCCAGGGCCTCGCCCATGGAGACTGCAAGAGCCTCGTAATCCAGACCGATTTGGATCATCTGATTGAGATGCAATTTGAAGTTTCGAAGGGAGAAAAACGTAGTAGTTCTTCCGTTTATCGACCCCAAGTACACACGGACTAAGCAATCCTGATTGGCGGGGTCGGTTTCGGCCTGATTACGCAGATTTGGCTTGCAGAAACTGTGAATCAGTTCGTGTCGGATGGGTGCAGGAAGAGGCTTGATTCTCTCTGTAACCAAGACACGGGCGGGTATGTGACAGGTGTCTAGTGCTGCGGTGGCCAGTTCCCAATGCTTGTTCCACCATGCCTGGTCATCATGGTGAACGAAAAAATGACAGGTCGGTATCTCGACGTCGGCTTCATACGCCCGCATAACACTCAAAATGCGCTGGTGCATGGTAAAATCAGTCCATAGGGCATCGTCATCATCGCCCGCCCCGGTCTTGCTTATTTTGAACGCAGGTGACCGTCCATCTGAAGCAAAAACAGCACCGCACGCTCCGGCTCCGATCTTGCGAAACGAGTGGGCGTGGCTCGCTTCCTCGCAGGCTCTTGTTTGCTGACTGGCAAATGAAGGTGTATAGATAGCAGACTTTGGATGGAACGTTTTGGCAAGGCTTTGCCGGTCTACCAGCTTTGACAGAGTGCCAGGTGTTGATTGCGAAGGGTTATCCAGCAAGGCTAGAAGTTGCAGCCTTGCACCTAAGTCTAGCGTGAGATCGTCGATGGGTGGTTCATATTCACTTGATGAGGCGATGAACCGACGCCTAAACATTTCCGAGAGTTGAGCGTGGACTTGTTAACAAATTGATGATATTGTGGTAAGATGTATTTGGGAAGAAAAACTGCTAAAAATATCGCCATCGATGGTTGTGTCAAGTACTGTCATCTCCATGTGGTCAGCTGTCAACTTCTTTGCATTAGTAATAACACTCGTTTGTGCAACGTTGGCGGCCATTATTAAGAACTAAATAAATAGATTAAACAACAGATCTCGTAAACATTAAATCAGTGTCAAGATTGAAATAATATATGGACTAAATCAATGTTCAGACCACAGTATTACTAGTTTAGTCCCATCTTGCACGGCCTGTTATTTTCCTGGCAACCCAAGAGGATGCGCGAACCCAAGCAGGAGTAGGCCGTTCTTCACACGCAGCGTGGGCTTAGGGAAAAGCTGGCGACGGACTTTGGCAGCGGCACGCTTGTCCAAAGCGTTCCCGGCAGGAGTCTTCTTGGTGAAAATCGATCCGACCAGCATCTCCTTCACCTTTTTAGACACGACCTTCGTCTCCACATCGCGGTTCCCTCAAATCAGGATTGTAAACAGGCCGAATGGCCTACCGTCTAGAACCGCTAAAGACAAACCGGGGCCCTGACTCGGGGAGCCGGCGCGGCAAGTGAAAAATGACAGCATCGGGCGGCCGGTCCGTTCCTGCTGGCAAAGGCGGCGTTTCTGGTACAGTAGTTGTTTGTAGCTCCCTGCGCTTGTACGTGGCGGGCAGAGGCCCATCTTGGACCAGCACAGGCGACCATACAGATTGCCAAGGGCAACATGCGTAAAGCGTACCGCTATTCTATTGCGCCGTGACAGGTCAATGTAGTCTTGATACGTTGCTCGCCCCATTGACTGCGTTCCAGTTCTAATTTTACTTATCATTTCCTATGAATATCGTATAATGCCATAAATATCTCGCCACCTCTGCGTCAGATTCCAGGAGGTTTTCAAAACGGCCTAGACTATTCCCCGCCTAGTTTCCTTGCCTGCTGTTTTCGCTCCAGAATGGAAGGCCAGCTTCTAGTCGCGCCGTGCCGTACAATGAGGAGCTATCGAGAGACTCACCGGCATACTCGCGGGCAGCCGTCATGCGAGCCAGAGCTGTCTCGATGGTGGGAAGCGTGGTGCCGCTGTCCTTGGCTATGGAGACGGCGTGGCGAGCGTCCTTGGAGGCCAGGTCGACGCCAAATCCAGGCTTGGTGTCCAGAGGCGGCGCAAAGGCACCTGTAGTCATACGCTTGGAGTAGCTCTCCATGACGGGCCCGAACATGCTGCCGATAAACTCCTCCATCTGTGCAGTGCCGAGGCCGGTCTTTTCGGCAAACACGTGCGCCTCCGCGATCAACTCCTGGAAGCCAATGACAAAAATGTTGCTGTTGATCAGCCTTGGGGCCAAGACAGACAGAGATCACAAGAGAGTGAGAGAAAAACATACCCAGAAATCTTGAGCAAACTCGACTTTTGCACATCCTCTCCCATGTTGATGATCTTGCGGCCCATGACACCCACGACAAAGGGAGTCAGCTTCTCGATGACCGCGCTGGGGCCGGCCATGGAGAAGATCAGCCCGCCCGAGGCAGCGACAGGGCTGGCACCAAAGACGGGAGAGGCCACAAAGGTGGCACCCTTGGCACCGAGGCGCTCGGCACATTTCTTGCAGGTATCCGGGTGAACGGTCGAGGTATCGACCCAGATCTTGTCCTTGAGCGAGATGGGACTCTCCAAGGCTTTGGTCACCAGGTCGTCCAGAACTTGATCATTGGAGATCTAAAGTGTTAGCTGTTTCGAATGTCGAGGTGGGGAATGGAAACGGATACTTGCCATGGTGAAGATGATGTTGGACTTTGCGACGACATCCTCAAAGGTGGCCTCCGGAACGGCACCGGCTGCCTTGAGCGCATCGCCACGGGACAGCGTGCGGTTGCTGTAGTGCAGCGGCGGAAGGCCTTTGGAGGCGAGGTGCTTCTGGAGGTTCAGGGCCATGCCAATGCCCATGGAACCAAGGCCATACTGCAGAGGTTAGAAGAGGAGCTCGACGAGGAGCACAGGAGTTTGGCTCTTACCCATCCGAAAGAGTCCGAAGCCATTTTGAAGGGTGGTATTCGCAAAGATTGGCAATGAAGCTGAAAAGGTACCTTGGGTTTTTTTTTTCCGAAACGAAGCTGGGTAGCTCCTTGTGCAGTATAAATTTGTCCCAGACTTTACCCGCTGCTGCAAACCTGCCGTTCCAGCTATGGCAGTAACAAGCGCACGCTACGATATCGGCCGGATATCTAGCACGCTCCGCCTCCACCAAGGCGGCCAGCTCGCCGCACGTAAAGAAAAGCCAGCCAATGACGAACGAAAATGCTTAGTGACTCTAGTGAGTACGGGCGACTGCACCACCTTGCACGACTCCACTGCTCCACTCCACTGGAGCTTTGCGGACGGGCTGGGTCTGTCTCCTTGTTAGCGTGTACAAATTGCTCTTTATCCGCGGATGCGCCTGTAATCGTAGCTCCGTTGTGTTGGCTGGGAGGCGACGCAAGACGCAACACTTGCGAAAAGAAGAGGAAAGGATGGCCGCTCCCGTGACCAGTCCCAAGACAACCGTCGGATTCGTTGGCCTCGGGGCCATGGGCCTCGGCATGGCCGGCCACCTTGTTGAGAAAGGCCACAACATCCGGGGCTTCGACATCAACGAGGCGAGCGTAGCCCGGTTTGCCTCTCTCGGGGGACAGACGGGCACGTCGCCGCGACAGGTCGCTCAAGGCAGCAGCTTCTTGGTCTGCGTGGTGGCCGACGAGAGGCAAGTGGACGAGATTCTGTTCGACTCCGAGACGGGTGCTCTTCCGGGTGAGCATTTCCGAGGCATTGACTTGTCCGATTGACAGCTCTCGCTAACGCCCATAGCGCTCCCACAGAATGCCACGGTCCTTGTCTGCTCGACCGTCCCGCACACTTTCCATGAGGCCGTTGTGCCGCGGCTGGCACGATTGAAAAGACCCGACATCGAGGTGGTGGACTGCCCTGTTTCGGGCAACGTCAAAGGCGCCAACGAGGGCACACTCACCATTTTCGCATCCGGCACGGCCGCCGCTCTCGCCGACGCCGATCCGTTGCTGCGCAGCATGTCCGAGAAACTCGTCGTGATTCCCGGAGGTGCCGGTGCCGCCAGCAAGGTCAACACAGTCCACCAGCTGCTCGTGGGCACACACATTGCTGCAGCTGCCGAAGCCATGGCGCTGGCAGCCAAGGCCGGCCTGGACACGCGCGAGGTGTACGAGATCATCACCACGGCCGCAGGCAACTCGTGGGCCTTTGAAGACCGGGTGCCGCACATGTTGGACTCGGACTGGACGCCTCGGTCGGCTCTGGATACTCTCGTCAAGGACATGTCCATCGTCGTGGCAGCTGGCCGCGCCCTCCAGTTTCCCCTCCCCATCGCCTCGGCTGTGGAGCAGCTGTACGTTTCCGCCTCGACGAGCGGCTACGGAAAAGAAGACGACGCCAGTCTGGTCCGCCTGTTCCTGCCCGATACACATGATGCCGTGCACAAGAGCAGCAGTGCTGCGGGCACACAAAGGGGACTAAGTCGAGCCAGCCCCGGCCGTACCGTTACAAAAGTCGGCATGATCGGTCTCGGTGCCATGGGCCAAGGCATGGCCGCCTCTCTGCTGCGGTCCGGTTATGCCGTACACGGCTTCGACATCTTTCCCAAGGCTGTCGATACCTTCTTGTCCCATGCGGGCCAGGGCAGCGCGGCCACGTCTCCGGCTGCCGCCGCAAAGGATGCCGACGTCGTCATCATCATGGTGCAGAATGCGTCCCAGGCCGAGGACGTGCTGTTTGGGTCGGGCGAGGTGGTCGCCTCTCTCCCAGACGGCGCTGTCGTCATTCTCAGCTCTACGGTGCCACCACACTTTGTCCGTGGCCTGCAAGAGAAGCTGGACGCTCTCAACAGGGGCATCTCACTGCTGGATGCCCCGGTGAGTGGCGGTGTCGCTCGCGCTGCCTCTGGAAACCTCACGGTGCGTGATAGAAAGGTGGCGGAACTGTCATTCGTCTCGCTGACTTTTCCAGATCATTTGCTCCGGCCAGGCATCCGTCGTTTCGGACATTTACAGCCTCTTGCTGGCCATGACGGGAACCACAGACAATCTGCGCTACGTGCAGGGCGGTGTAGGCGCCGCCTCGTCCGTCAAGTGTGTCAACCAGTTGCTCGCGGGCGTACACATTGCTGCGGCCGCAGAGGCCATGGCGTTGGCATCGGGCCTCGGCCTCGAGCCCAGAATGGTCTTTGAGATTCTGGGCAACTCGGCGGCCGGCAGCTGGATGTTTGTGAACCGCGTGCCCCAGATGCTGGACGGTGACTGGACGCCTCATTCGGCCCTGGCCATCTTTGTCAAGGATCTGGGCATCGTGTTGGAGGAGGGCAGACGCCTCGGCTGCTTCTGCCCCGTGTCGGCCGTGTCCCACAACCTCTATCTGGCTGGTGCGGCCAACGGACTCAGTCGCGAGGCCGATGCCGGCATCATCCGGTTGTGGACTCTCATCACAGGCGTCTCGGCGATAGACAAGCTGCCAACGAGCATCCCCAAGCAGGCGACGCTCCAGTCGCTCCCCGCCGAGAGCACAGTGGACGCCCTCGGCACCATCCAAGCTGCGGTGGAGGGCAGAGACGTCCCCACACTTGTCGTCCTCGACGACGATCCGACTGGCACCCAGACCTGTCACGATATCAATGTCCTCATGGTCTGGGACGATGCCACGCTCGATGCCGAGTTCCAGCTCAACCCCAGCGGCTTCTTCATCCTGACCAACTCCCGCGCGATCCCGTCCAAAGCCGCCCGCAGCCTCCTCGAGGAGATATGCCGCCAGGTCAAGCGTGCCGCCGCACGCGCCGGCAAGACAGTCGACATTGTTCTCCGTGGAGACTCGACGTTGCGTGGCCATGTGCTCGAGGAGACGCAAGCGGCTGAAGAGGTTATGGGGCCCTTTGATGGCTGGGTCATTTCCCCGTTCTTCTTCCAGGGTGGGCGGTACACCATTGACGACAACCACTACGTCGCAGAGGGAGACGTGCTCGTGCCCGCAAGCCAGACGCCGTTTGCCCAAGACGCCACCTTTGGCTACAAGAACTCCAACCTGCGCAAGTACATTATGGAGAAGTGCCCGTCGCAGTTCACTCGGGCCTCCTTTGTATCCATCACCATACAAGACATCCGACTTGGAGGCCCCGAGGCCGTGGCCCACAAGCTGCTGGCCGTTCCACCGACCATCAAGCCCGTTGTTATCGTCAACGCCGCGGCAGAGTCGGACATGCACGTTTTTGTCGCTGGCCTTTTGACGGCGGCAAAGGCTGGCAAACGCTACCTCTACCGAGTCGGCGCGGCGTTTGTGTCGTCGCGTCTGGGCATCCCGCAGATCCCGCCGCTTGCACTCCGCGACCTTGTTGCCTCGTCTGAACAGCCCAACAAGCCAATAACCCCTCCGGGTGGCCTGATTGTTGCTGGCTCCTACGTACCAAAGACGACAGCACAGCTAAAGGTCCTGCGCGAAGCAAGAGGAGACAACCTGGCTGTCATTGAAGTGGATGTCGGCAGTCTGGTAGCCAGTCCAGAGGCAGCCGCATCCCTTGTGGCTAAAGCCGCGGCAGAGGCATCCGAGACGCTAGCAACCGGCAAGGACGTCCTGATTATGACATCACGGGGGCTGATCACAGGGAACGACGCTCTGGGCACAGGCTCCAAGGTGGCGGACGCACTGGTGCAGATTGTCGACAAGATCAATGTGCGTCCGCGCTACCTTCTTGCCAAGGGTGGCATCACCTCTTCAGATGCCGCGAGCAAGTCTCTCCGGATGAGACGGGCCCGCGTTGTGGGCCAGGCCGCCCCAGGCGTGCCCATCTGGCGATGCGACGAGGAGACAAGCCGGTATCCTGGAATTCCATACGTCGTCTTTCCGGGGAACGTTGGAAACGATGATACACTGGCCAACGTGGTGTCAGAATGGGCTATAAAACAGACGGACTATTAGGCGGAATATTAGGGTATCAGTGCGCCAGTCTTCATGGGATGAAATTTGGTCTATTCTTCGTAATTCTTCGCAAAGCCTATTGAAGCCCATGAGTCAGAATGTTTCATGATCTTGGACAGGCCCGCTCCCTCCCCCCCTGTGTCCTTGCGCAAGGCAGAGCTCAGATACCCGCTCGCCGAAGTCGACTCAAAAACTTTTCGCTCTGTAGCTCAGCCAGGTCGATGCCGAAAAGGGCTGCGTAAACGGGTGCCAAGTCATGTGGGCCACAGGGCCTCGCGTCTCCGCTCGCCTTTCGCTTCTCGAGGAAATTGTCCAGCATTGCTCGAATCGCGGCGTCCAGTGGCTGGTTACGAAGCCGAGAGGACAAGGATTCTTTCTCTCCGTTGCCAGTTTCATCAGTGTCATCTCCATCCTGATATGCGTATCTGGCACCGGTTGGATCTATGAAGTCGCTCAGTTCAACATCAATGAGAGCGGACTTTACGACAGCGGCCTGGTCAGGTTGAAAATAGGGCTGGCTGATGTAGTGTTCGTCGGTTGTGAGATTGAGTCGCTTTTCGGACGAGACGTCCTTGGTGATGTTTTTGAGGTCGTACAGAAGGACTCGAACTTTGTAGCCTAGGATAGCATCATCTCTGACGCCAGAAGTGGTTTGAGGAGTAGGAGCGGTCGACGTCAGAGTGCCAGTGGCACCCTTTCCGCATTTTTGTGGCTTTCCGGCCTTCTTCTTTCCCATTTTAAGTGATACTGTTACCAACGATTGCATGTAGGAGGGTAAGGCTGGAGTTGATGAGGGCTGTGGGTATGAGTACGGGACACCAATATGGGGGTGTATGTGAGGAAGCTAGTCTAATTAAGGCAGTGTGCTGGGGCGAAATGCCGTCATCATTTCACCAGTCATGTGTAACTTACACATGACTGGTGAAATGATTACACAGCGTAAGGCAAATTACAGGCTATCTCTTTAGAGCTCGAAAATCACATGTGCACATCTTGAGTTTAGACGCCCGAAATTTAGGCATCAGTTCGTCTAGAAATAGATCACGATCACAATGCAATCCGGCACCGCCTTTAAGAATGAGTTACCAGATTTTCATGAAGCCTTTGCCTTTGCTAGTTATTCCGGCCGCTGCAGTGCCCTAGGAGTTACAACACACTAGTCGCTTCTAGCACCGTTATTGCTGTCCCAGACGTTGTACTGCTAATATTGAGACACGCTGGGAGCTCTGCCGGCCACTATTACCAGTCCCTCCCGTTGTGTCTGTCGCCGTCCCATGCTGGGCGGCAAGGAGCAATCCGTACTTCATATATAAAGCTATTATCACGACGTCACGGTCTTGGTTACTTATCGAGTTTCAAATGATTATTAACTAGGCTCCCGCGACATGACTTCTCTCACGCCAAATACAAATCGCCATTAAAGAATAGAAGTGGTGTCACTACAAAACGTAGCGGAAGTGCGGCTGATTGTAGTCTGTCAGGTCCAGGAACTTGGAGTGCTCCAGCTCGGCCTTGACTTGGGGATCGTTCAGGTCAATACCGGACTCAGCCTGAAGCTTGTCGCGGCGTCTGTTTTCCACAATGTTCACAATGCGGATAGCAACCAGAACGAGGGCGGTGCAGCCGTAGAGTACAGCCATGGCAGTCTTTCCTTTGCGGTACTCGGGAGCATCGCCGGACCGGAAAGTCTGGGGGCCGATCCAGTTGCCAGCTGCGTAGCCCAGAATCTGGACGGTGTTGACCGTGACCTTCTTGGTATATCCGAGCGTGTTGTTCGAGATAAGCACCATGACGAGACCCCATGAGGCACCGGCGCAGGCGATCAGGTAGTAGCCGAAAAGTAAAGGTCCCTTGTGCACGAGCGGCACCACGATCATGATGATACAGCCCATCGTGGGGAAGAGAATTGCGATGAAAGAGAACAGTGTGCGGTCCATGAACTTGTCCGAGAGCCAGGGGAAGAAGAGCTTGGCGATAAGGTCGACGCCACCAGCCGGGGCACTTAGCAGAAGCGAAGTACGCTTGCTGAAACCAAAGGAGCTGATGATGATTCCTCCGAAAACCGTGTTGCCGCCGTTGGGGATGTTCATAACCAGCGAGTACAGGCCGTATAGCCAGGTCCGCGGGTCGCGCATGGCCTCCCAGAACTGCTCCCACTTCCACTCGTGGTTACCAATGCCCTGGGAGTTGACACGAATACGCTCAATGGCGATGAGCTTCTCCTCCTCGGTGAGAAACCTGGCGTTCAGCTGGTTGTCGGGCATGTACCACAAGTAGAAAATGCCAGTAACGACTGTGATGAGACCAAAGAGAAGAAAGAGAATTTTCCAGGGAGCTAGCGACGCGTGCTCGACGGCTGAGAGGCCATAGGCGATGAGGGAGCCGAAGATGGAGGCGACACCATTGCATCCGAGCCAGTAGCCCATGCGCCGGGCCTGCTCGTTCTGCTTGTACCACATGGACGTGATGAGAACAAAGCCGGGCGTAATGGTAGCCTCAAAGGCACCCAAGATACCCCGCGTGATCATAAGGCCGGCCCAGTTGCTGGTAGCCGCATGGCATGCCAAGACCGCACCCCAGCAGATAATGTTGATGGACAGGTACTTGCCCAAGGGAGCGCGACGGAACAGATAGGTGGTAGGAAACCTGTAAAGAATGTGTAAGTGACCGCTTGCATACTCTATTATGACTGTTTACGTACTCCCAGAAGATGTAGCCCGCGTAGAAGATGCTGCCGAGCCAGCTGTACTGATAGCCGTCCAGGTGGTTGTCGGTCTTGATGCCCATGAGCGAAGAGTAGTTGAGACTCGACTTGTCGGCGAACTGGACCAGGTAGATCCACATCATCAGAGGCAGCACATGCCGGTCAATCTTTTTCAGAACCCGTGCAAATGCCTCGTCCGAATACTGAACAATGGCACCGCCCGTGGCTCTGAGAGCCGGATCGAGGCTGGCATCCTCGACGTTGACCTTTGTGACATCACCGGCGGCCCACTCGGTGGACTCGCGCACGGCTTCAATGGCGGATTTGTCAGGGAGCGAACCTTCAGCCGCCGCAGCCTCTGCGATCTTCTCTGCCATGGTATCGACGGTGTCTTTGCGAGCAACTCTTTTGGTCAAATGGCCAATGAGTGAGTCGAGTAGTGAATTGCGTGTGGATGAGAGCCGCGGGTTGTCGACAAGTCAAGGCAACAAAAAAGGCAGCTCCCGGTTCACGTATAAATAATACAAAAGGCCACGGCTGTGACCGTGCCCCAGGTGGATGAGATTCTTATCAGTGGAGCACAAATGGCCTACTCGTACTACGAAGGTGTTGGATATCAAGACCTGGGGTGCCAAGCGCTAACACACTGCGAGTGAGATGGGCATGGCTGGGCTCATCGGTGAAGCTGCGGGATTTCCCCTTTCAGTAGCAGAGCTACGGTGTAGTATGTTCTTTGCTGTTGTGATGCAGACCTGTTCCCGGATAACTGCGACGCAGAACGAGGTAAAAGTGGGCCACAGTCACAGTGATAACGGCAAATACCAGCTTCTAGCGTCACTCCACAGGCGGCTAGTATGATGCGCTCTTATCAGTGGCGATGTGGACGGCATAAACTCGTAAGTTGAGCTCCACTTGCATGATTTTGGGGGGTCGTACCGGGGACTTGATGTGGAGGTGGAGTGTGGTCGAATCCCATCTCGACGGGCAAGAAAGCTGGGTTTGACCGTAAGAGGCTAGCGAGATTCATGTGGAGGCGGAGGCGGACTGTGGAGGTGGACAAAGACATAAGCGGATGAATGGGTGTGTAATACAGGCAGAGCGGTAGTGCACAGCTCGGTCGTCGCTGATAGTAGGAGGGGTCGAAGTGGACGACGTGGAGGACGCCTCTTGTGACAGACACCCCACCGCAAATATCGGGTGAGGTTAGCAGCAGCTCGACAACACGAGCACACGAACCACGAGTCGATGGAGCAGTCGGCCAAAGATAGGGTGAACAGTTCGTCGCGGAGAGCCGGAGCTAGCGGAGCGGAGTCAAGCGGAGGAGAGGGGAGCCAGAGGGTAGAGAGGGGCACCCGCTGTACCCTGGGTGCTCATCCAGGCATATTGCATGCATCGGTGGAAAAGAGGAGCACATAGCGGAGCTCCATAGCTGCAGCCTCCGGTAACCGCCTTAGCTCCTCTAGGTGTCGCGAACAAAAGCAGAGAACGGGCCACTTTTGGGTTGTTGGCTGGGCATTCCTTTTATTTAATCCCAAGATTGAACACAAACTTGGCATAGTAGGCTAAACAGCTCAACGCCAACGCCTCCCAAAGCCCGTCCGAGCCTAACTCTGAGACCCTGCACACCCTTGCATCGCTGCGATCATGTCTACCGTTCCCAGCGCCTCCTCCCAGGCCAATGGCTTCCACATCTCCCCGGCTGGCACTGAGAACAAGCCCTACAAGATCCGAGAGGAGCCCATGCGCAAGCCCCGCAAGATCAAGGTCATTGCTATCGGTGGTGGCGCGAGCGCCCTCAACTTCGGATACGAGGTCAACAAGACCGACCTCAATATCGAGTATGTCGCCTACGATAAGAACCCCATCCTAGGTGGCACGTGGTACGAGAATCGGTACCCCGGATGCGCCTGCGATATTCCCTCCGTCTGTTATCAGTTCTCGTGGGCTCCCAAGCCGGACTGGAGCACATAGTAAGTCTCTGTGATCAGACATCGGATTAACCCCTGTGGACCCTTCCCTATTGACACACCTAGCTACTCGTGCGCCAAGGAGATTCACCAGTACTTCCTCAAGGTGGCAAAGGACTTTGACCTCGAAAAGTACATTCGCTCGAACCACCTCGTCACCGGCGCCTACTGGCAAGAGGACACGCAGACATGGCGAGTGAAGGTCCAGAAGGTGGACAAGCCCGACGAGGTGTTCGAGGACGAGTGCAACATTCTGCTGAATGCCACCGGCGTGCTCAAGTACGTTCTCCCCATGATCCATTGGTCGTGGTGCGCCGCTTACGTTGTTTAGCAAGTGGAAGTGGCCTGAGATTGAAGGCCGCGAGACTTTCGAGGGCCCCATGATGCACAGCGCCAACTGGGACGAATCAGTCGACTTCAAGGACAAGACCGTTGCTGTTATCGGCGCGGGCTCGTCTGGTATCCAGATCATCCCTGCCCTCCAGCCGAGTAAGCCACAATGAGACTCAAATATACAGCATCGGGAACTGATTGGATGGCAGTTGTCAAGAACCTCAAGGCTTTTGTGCGAAGCACTACTTGGGTCACGGCCGGCTTTGGCCAGCGGTTCGCCGGCCCTGAAGGCACCAACTTCAAATGTGAGTGGTGCTCATTGGGGACAGAAACGGCCAGACACTTGGCTAATACGACTCAGACACCGAAGAGCAGATACAGATTCTGAAAAACGACCCCAAAAAGTATCTGACATACCGGAAATTCATCGAGTCAGAACTCAACAGTCGGTTCAGAATCATCTTGAACGGCACCGAGGAGCAGAAGGAGGCGCGCGAGGTAAGACCCTATCCATCTTTGCGGCTCTGATCCGGCATTGACTCGTATAGTTTGCCATCAGCGAGATGCGGCGGAAATCGGCCAAGAAGCCCGAGGTTGCAGAGCATCTCATTCCCAAGGGCTACGACATTGGCTGCAGACGGCCAACGCCCGGCAACGGATTTATCGAGGCGCTGTGCGAGGACAATGTGGATTTTATCCGCGGCGGTGTCAAGAAGATCACCAAGGATAGCCTCATCTCCGAGGACGGCACCGAGCACAAGGTGGACATTATTGCCTGTGCCACGGGCTTTGACGTCACCTGGCGGCCGCGCTACCCGACCATTGGCCGTGAAGGCCGCAGCCTCAGTGAGGAGTGGAAGGAGGCCTCGCGGACGTACCTGTCCATGTCGGTCCCTCACTTCCCCAACTACCTCATCTTCAACGGCCCCTTTGGCGTCTACGGCCACGGCAGCATTCTGCCCGTCATGGAGCTCCTCTGCCAGCATGTGATGCAAATCGTCCGGAAAATGTCAGACGAATGGATCACGGCCTTTGAGCCGACGGAGGAGGCCGTCGACGACTTTGCCGAGCACCGCCGGGCCTTTATCCCGCGGACGGCCTGGAACGGCGCGTGCAACTCGTGGTTCAAGCAGGGAAGCATCAAGGGCGAGGTCATGATGTGGCCCGGGTCGCGTATCCACTTCTTTGACGCCATGAAGTCGCCGCGGTGGGAGGACTACCATCTGACGCGGGCCAACAAGAACCGCTTCTACTACTTTGGAAATGGCTACGCCGAGCGCGAGTTTGACGGCCATGACCTGAGCTGGTACCTGGGTCTCCTGGACGGCGTGGACAAGCAGCCCACCTACAAGGAGGAGGATGTCATCGAGTTCCTCCACCGATAATGGCCAAAGCAAAAGCAGCAGACAGATAGCAGGACATATCGACGTAATATCAGGTTTTCGGGCTAGTTTTGTATCTGTGTCCGTGTCACATTTACAAGCCAAAAGCAAGTATGAGACCAGAATACTGGTCCTTGCATATTCATAAACTCTAGATCGATCTAAGATGCATTGCGTACTTTAACTGTACAAGAGCCTTGTGCGCTGTTATATCGCAATCGTAGTTGTACAAGTATTCATGCACAAGGCAGGATTTGTAGCATCTAGATTCAGCGTCGGCTACCTCAGGTCGTGTTCTTGCGCCCTACGCGCAAAAGTGTCAAAGTACAGAGCGATACACTAAATCTCGTTGTATTGTCCCTCGACGAATCGACGGGATAATCACCAAGTGGATACCGTCAATAATGGCCGCCAGCACCACCCCCAATCTCATTTCTTGTACGCTACGGTATTGAGTACGCCGCGTCGTATTCTTTTATCTTTCACCTTATCAGGATCATGCCAACTAGACTGTTTATGTCATAGTGCGTTTGCGTTCCATCCGGCCACGTACCGAGTAGCACCCCGCTAATATTGCGTACTCGTATCTTACAAAATAGACGAGGGGCCCGTGCTATGGATTACAGGTGTGGCGCCATTTACTCCTATTTACCGTCGTGCAGCTTGCCGATGGATCACGACGACTGCAGCTCACCACGCCACTCGGTCTGTTTAGTTATTGATTCTCTCTTATACTGCATTGAGCGGAAACTACGATGAATAACACTCGCCCGTTTGCGTGTCCCTTTTGCGCGCAATCGTTCACCAGAAGTGTGAGTCTTGTCGGCCACTGCCGGTTTTACTCTTTCAGCTCTAATACCGCCAGGAGAACCTAAAGCGGCATAAAAGAACACGCAAGTAACCTACCTTGGACATTACTTGCCACACAATCTAACCAACTAGGCCATGGCACGTCTGGGTGTAAAAACTTTGAATGCTCGCTATGCCACGCCATATTTAGCAGGAGGTAAGAGAGAACATGCGCTCCGTGCGGTTATTAAAGTTAAGGTCCGGCTAATCATGCCAAGAGACATTTGTAAGCGGCATCGAGAACGGTGCGATGGGCGCCCAACTCCAAGGAGAATCAAGCTGGGCGAAAATCGCGTACCCTCACAGAGCTTATCCATAGAGACGGACAAGCTCAGGCCCAGTGTTGCGGCACAACAGGAGGATGGCCTGGAGTCCTTGCTTGCTGCAGTTCAGGCCCAGAGCATGTCATCGCCAGACCACATGTTAGTTCATTTGGTCGCCTTCTTGCAAATGGCATCTAATTCGATACAGTCTCTCTGAAGAGGCGACCACGATTTGCGTTGCATCCTACTTTGCCAATTTCCATCCCGGCTTCCCGATTCTGCACCGGCCGACCTTCTCGCTCGCATCCACACCAAAACCATTGGCCCACATAGTACTCGCCATCGGAAATCTCTACCGCTGTAAGACGGATTCGTCGGTGGAAACCGAGACTGCCCAGCGGCAGAGCAATGAGCTCTGGCAGGCGTGTAACGACGGCCTACAGGGAACGGTAGGCATCCCACGTCCTGTTCATAACTACAGCTTGGTCTAACTCGTTCATCCAGGCAATTTCGGACCCCAGCCGATGGAAAGACAACTGGATCCTCCAGGCGTCGCTGTTGTCTATTGTCTATGGAGCCTTTTCCGCCGAGCGATTTTCCCAGAGTCGTCAGATGCTGACTCGACTTGTCAGCGTGAGTTGTCTTGCCATGTCGGTTGATATAGTTCGTCTGGGGGCTTTTTTAGCTAACCAGCTGCCACAGGACATACGAGAAGCCGGCCTTTTCCAACAGCACATGTGTGGATATCACTACTCCTCGTGGAGAGAGCAGCTAGATCCAAGCATTTCACTGGGCCTGGGCCCGGTTGAATCCGACGATGCGTGGCACTCTTTCATAAACGAGGAGTCTTTGAAAATGAGCCTGTATGGCCTCGCCATGATCGACTTTCAGTTGGTCATTGCCTGCAATACAAGACCCGAGATATCGACGCTTGAACTCGTCTGGGACTTGCCTTGGTCAACACAGTCTTGGGAGGCCAACACTGCCCAGGAGTGGGCTCAGCGTATTATGCAGGAAGCATCAAGCTACCAGACCATGGGCAGCTCCATCGGCGACCGAGGGATCACTATGAAGTCTCTCTTCCTAGCCACTCAGGCCCTGATGGGCGACGGACCTCCCGATTCTATTTTGCGTGCGCTGTCCAACTCGCACTTTGCGCTTTTCTGTGTCGCCGTCAATCTCTACCGCATCGTCCGCGGCTTCACGCATTATCTCTATCAGCTGCCTCCGAGTCCGGCCAACCCGTCGCCGTTCCACATCTTGACACACTCGCAAAACAGCCAAATCTCAACGGCACTGACGGTCATCCTAGGACTCAAAGGCCCTGGCTATCATGGCACACACGGTGGCGAAACGAGCAACAAGCTGTGGGACTCGATCCAGCTGATGTGCTGGGTCACCAAGATCAGTCTCTCTATACCTGATGATTTTCTTATTTGCGGTATTGTCGACACCGATATCACAGCCTCATTTGCCACCGCCGCCCATCTCTCGCTAGGTAACCAGATTCTCGGGCGGCGATCGAGAAATAATGTCGCCATACAGCGGCCCTTTGGCGAAGAGGGATTTCTGCTGGTTTTTGAGGACTTGATGAATGCTATGAATGGCATCTGGGGTTTGGATACTCAGACGACCATGAGAGAGGCGCCTTGGGTCAGCGTCGTTGGTTTCCGCGCACTTTTGGATCTCTACCGCGTTTTGCGGCTGGCCACTACAGACCTAAACGGCCGCTCGCACAGTACCACACCCGTGGCCACCAAGCCCTTTGACCCGGCTCAGATTGTGTATACCACTGTCAACGATATGCTGACACGGCATATCCGAAACAAGCGAACGTACCTGACGACGCGCAACCTGGAACAATTGGGACTTTTGGAGCTGACTGAAGATCCAAAGCTGTGCGAGCGCAAGTTCATGATGCTCATGATTCAGAGCTGCAATGAGAGGAACGTGTGGGCGGTTGGACGGTCGATGGGCATGGTTCTTGAGGAAATTTCTGTTTCCGGGAACCAACAGTCGTCGTGACAAAGCGAGAAATTCTACAGTTAAATAAGAGAGTCAAGGAAACCGCACGGCACCGCGTCTCTTACCAAAGGCTTTGTACGCGATATTGTTCACAGAGGGCTACACAAGTATTGATCAGGCTCATATTGTAACGGTATCACAGCTTTGCATCGCAATCGTAAGAAAATCCTAGTGGATACGCCTGCAAGTAACTTCGTAGCTTATGTTGGCAGATACTCAGGGTTGGGAAATTAATTCGTTAATTTTAGTATTAATTTGAATTAAAATTAATTTTTAGTATTAATTTGCCCTTAAACTAAATTAATGAAAAAAAATTAATTTTAATTTGCCTTAAAATTAAATTAATTAATACTAAATTAATTAAAAAAATTAAAATTAATTAAAAAAATTAATTGTATATTTTATTTCTTTACTTTTTAGCTAAAATTAATAATAAAAGTTTATTAAATAGAAGGCTAGCCTATTAAGGTAAAGCGCGCTATATTATATAGTCTAAGGCTAGCCTTATAAGGAGTAGACATACGCTTATAAGCTTAGCGCTATAATATATAAAAAATTAATTAATTGTATTAATTGTATTAATTTAGTATTAATTTATTAATTTAATTTAGTATTAATTTGCTTTTTTAAAATTAATTTTAATTTTAGTACAATTAATTTAATTAATTTAATTTAAGGTTAAAACTAAATTAATAAATTAATTTCCCAACCCTACAGATACTCCAGGTACTCAGCGCTGAAAGTATTTGAAGTTTCGTCACGTGCCTTATTGCCAATACCATACGGCATACTTCATATTCTATTACTGAAAGTACGCTCAGTTGGGGAGATAGCCACGAGCTTGTGGTTGCCGCCTGCTCAGTAGAAGAAGTCACATCGCGATAGGACTACTGAGAGTTGTATCCAGTCAGCTGCGATATTAAGATTATTATAATCACACACCGAGGATAGTCGTTTCCTCCAACTGAGGGATGTCAATCAACTGCACGAAGTTATCGAGGCCATACGGAGTAGGTAGTGATAAATGGACGGATTGTGAAGACGGCGAGAACACGCAGAAAGCACTGATTAGTCATCATCGGCCCGGTGAGGTGATCCACAACCGGGCCGATGATGACTAATCAGCCGTAAGCGGGCTTCGGAACTAAAATTAGCCGAGACAGCAGCCCCACTTCACCCCCTTTCAGTCTAATCCAGAGTGCAAGACGTGTTTTCCACCCTGAAGCGGTGGGCACCATTAAGCACAAAACGACTCGCCCCCCGCGAATGAAGCTATGCTTTCTACATTAAAGTCTTTTTTGCTTTGGCTGTGGCGCTCAACAAGTCTGCCGACATTCATATTCTCCCTTCCTGGTTTTGGCATTGTAAGAGGTCTGTTCAGCCAACAATGCTGCTCCAGTCCATCGGTTGAAAGTCCCGCCCAGGCCTGTCAGGCGCGCATCGAAGAGGGGCGGAAGAGACGTTTCAACGAGCTTGGCTTCCTGAGGTTTACAGAAGAACAGAACATTGACCGAATCAATGAGTTTATCGGCTCAGTGAATGAAGATGCCGTCTGTGCTCTGGCGTCGCGGTATAATGACAATACACCGTGTCGTATCATAGGCAAAGACCACGGCAGCTTTAACCTTTGTTTCTTTGTCGAGTTCGACAAGCAAGATGGTTACTATGAGCTGCGAAAATGGGTTGTGCGTCTTCCAATGGGACCTGCCGTGGACAATGCATGGGACAAGGTTGTCAACGAGGTGACGACTACGAGGTACGCTGTTCTATCACTACCTCGCCTTATCGATTACTTATGTAAAAGCAGATATATTCAGCAAAAGACAGACATCCCAGTCCCACGCATTCATGCATTTGGGCGTGACGCTACTCTGATCCTTAAAAGTGAGGACAGCAGTAACAGCGACGTCCAATCTGACCAAGTCTATATGATTACAGATTTGGTTGGTGGAACCAGCCTCAATAAGAAGCTCTTGAACACAGCCGGCCAAGCGCTCAGATGGGGGTTTTATTCACAGCTGGTAGACATTCTAGCCGAGCTGCGAAAACTCGAGTTTCCCAAGATCGGCTCACTCATACCAAGCCAAGATGAGGCAACACCCGCCGTCGGACCTATTCTTTCTATGTCAGACGCTACGCTTTGTACAGCGCCTTCTCCAGCTTTAACGTCTGCTACAGACTATATGACTTGCGCGTTCAACATCATTTCTGAGTACTTTCTCGCGCCAGTCGGCAACATGAATATCAGTACTCTACGAAAAGAACTCTACGCACTGCACGCACTGGAACCGCAACTGCAGAGCCTCATGGACCCAGTTCTAGGCCATGACCCTTTTATCTTGCAACATCTCGATCTGAGGGCGCACAATATTCTGGTAGACGAACAGTTTCGGATCCAGAGCGTGATCGACTGGGAGTTCACCAGCACTCTTCCGCTTCCTCTGTTTACGCCGCCATCATGGGTCACGGGCCACAACGCCAAAGAGACTGGCAGCCTGCTACATGCTGACTTTCGAAAAGTCCTTCATGCCCGGGCCAAAGAAAACCCCTGCTGCCGCCAGCTCGAACGCGAGTGGTATGGCGTGGCTACGGACGACGAAAACGAGACGAATACTGCTATCTCGCACGATACGATGAAGCGCTTTTGTATTGCCCACATCTTGCGACAGCCGGCCGATGCCGTCGACATATTCTACGACTTTTTAGATGATACGAATGACGACACAGAGGCAGAGGCTCGGCTGGCACGGTTCTTTGAAGACCACCCGGAGCTGGAGGCAGAGGCACAGCGGCGATGTGATCAGTCACGGGCGTACAGTCAATACTTGGCCGATAATGGACTCTTTGAAACACCCATGGACCGCTTTCGTCACATGGAGAAGCAGATGAAGGAGAAGTTTGGGTGGAAGTGGTAGCAAACGACATCCCGCCACTAGCTCTCTTCTTTGTCGCATATAGATGTCCCAGCCGTGCTTAATATACCAATTTTATCTGATTATGCCCCTTCTTTTCCCTCCAGTCTCCTCTCTTCCTGCTGCAAATCGTACATCTTCCTCCACATGTGTCCAATAGCCTGCTCCTTGTCCTTGTTTTTCGCGTTCTTTTGGTTTCGTTTAGAGGCCGTTCTTTGGTCGAGATCGTTTCTAGTCCAGGTACGCGCCAATGGGTGATGTTCTTTGTGTTTGGCGCTATGTGCCGCTGTGGCACTCCAGCGCTTAATGATAAGATGTGAGAAAGAGGTAAATTGGGTGAGAACGGAGTATAGTAAATCTATAGGTATCAGGCTGAAGTACGGAGTAGAGTTACAAATGCCGAAGCGGGCCTGCGGGATAGCAAAATGGTTGCCTATTTCCGGGTAGAGCTTTTGCGATTGGCATATATCGAAGCACCACACCTGCTCCTGCTGACGTGCCATCGGGCTATTTGTACACAAAGTCTTCCACGGCACCTTCCTGAAGGCCGTTGAGTTGGCCTTGGTCCCTGAATGGTCTCGGCTTGACAGTAATACTCGCCCTCAACAGTCGAAAACAGACTGCATTATATTCGCGATTAGATGGCCATCGGACTGACATATATCATCGAAAGAGAATGCCTTTAGTATCCTTCCCAGTATCGTAGGCTGTGGCACTGCATCTCAAAAATCTTTCGATCTGTAAAATAAGTGACTGGCCTGCATCAGCTCAGATAGTTTCGTTGTCTATAATAGTAGCAGTTTGCGGGACTTAACGCTTCAGGCGTGCCATTTCAAGACGCTATTTTGTCTACTTATGATGAGGTTCTCTTAGACGTGCGAGGTATTAGAAGTATTACAAGGTAATACCTCGCTTCCCTATTTCGCTACACGCCTAATAACTAAACAAACCTCGCCAAAATCTCGCCAACAGCTATCGATCATCGATCGAGCCCATGTGAATGAGCGTGTATCGTGACGGGATTTGTTCCTTCAAGAGATATCGGAAGCAAATTCTGCAATAACTACGAAACTGTGTGGCTCCTGCGTCGTAACTGCTTCAGCCACCGTTGTCTATTCATGTCCTCAAATGTCTACATCAAATGCAGTCGTTCGCAAAAGCACATGTCTCAGCTTCATTTTTGGTTTTCATGTTCATCCATATGGTGGAAGACTACTTTCCACTGTCGATCTGACTCTTCAGCCATTCCTTGAATTGTCGCTCTGACTCGCAGGGCTCATTGATGAAGAGAAACCGATTCATAATCATATGCGCGTGGAGTTCCCCCGCGTAGCATGACGTTACTGCCCGCTTCTGACGCGCTTGCAGCAGACCGCAGAGTTGGGCCACGTTGTCCCTGAGGATCTCATGGTCTCCGTACGAGACAAATATGTCATCCACTGGCAGTTCGCTCCACCACTCCACTGGTGTCAGCAAGTGAGAATTCCAAGAATCCGGGGCCGCACCGCCCAGAAAGTTCTGTGCCCAATGGTCCAGAGCGACGCCATCCAAGATATCCTTCTTTGCATTTTCCTGCACGTAGCCCATGGAGGAGCCTGGCGCCATGATCCAAGGAGAGATAAGAGCAGCGCCGCCCAGCCGTGCAGTCGTCGACAGGGCGGGCACTAGGGGATTTGGGCGGGCAAGGTGCAGCAGCAAGCTCAAGGCGAGATGTCCGCCCGCCGAATCTCCCACCAGCGTCACGGCAGGAGGAGGAATGTGATCCGAGTGGAGCACATACTCCAACAGCGAGACTGCTTGCTGCAGCTGGCGCGGATAGTGGTTGGCAGTTTCCGAGGCAAGGGCTTTTGACCGCACAGGTTAGACGTAGGTCGGGCGTTTGTGAAGAAGATCAAAAAGACGTACCGTACGGCAGCACGTACAACGATACGCCGGCCGGCAGGGTGTTGGCGAAGCCGCAGGCGAAGACTGGATGTACATTCAAGGCTGGCGCCATGTAGCCGCCACCATGGAAGAAGAGAATGGCTTTTTCTGGCCGACTCGGCCCGATCCTTACTGCGGACGTGCCATAACGAAGGCGGATTTCGGCGTACGCAAGGCCGCTCTTCTTGGCAAACCTGCGACATATTCGGCTTGTGGACGGAAGCAGATTCTGAATACCGATAACGCTGAAGCCAGACTGGTAGTCTTTCATCCCCTCGTAGGCTACATATTTAAAAAATGTGTGCCCATTTTTTGAGCCCCCAAAGGCCGCCTTCACAGCCTTGAAAAAGAGTGCAAATGCTGCACGATGCGTTGTTAAAAACACGCGCTACAGTCAAGCAACATGATGATTGCAGGACTTACTAATACCAATGGCTCGCAGGAAAAGCGATATCCATCCATAGGCATCCAGACTCTCAGAAACCTCCCGTTCTATGGGGTTAGAGGCCCCCCTGGACATTGTTGAGAAGCAGGTTGTGGGTGTTGTCAACCGGAAACCTCATTCCCAAAAATCCTTTTCGATTGACTCGGAGTTTACGATTTGAGTCCTTAATCTCGTACTCGTATCCACTGTAAGACCTAGTCTTACAGTGGGGCGGACCTGTCATCGAAGCAGTGACAGTATTGGTGGGGCACCTTGGTTATTGGCTCTAGACCCGGTCTAGTGAGAGACATGAAACGGTCGACACAGCCTTCTCCTACGTCGTATTAGAATAGACACCGGACAACGCGATTTTATCAACAGATCTTGTAAGGCGGCTGCCTTATTCCGAAGTCACGAAAGTAAGTAGTGGTCTCTCATTCTTTCTCCATGTGAATACTGTAAGATAGGATATGTACGGAGTAGCTCGAATGAGCAACATTCGATAGCCGCGCCATTTGCCAACTTCAAAACTTGTCCAAGTATGGGTCTACAGCGAGATATGCTTTTATGGCTTTTAGTGATCTCGCCGTGCACGAGTAATCGCACCAGTACCCCTCGGCACTTCGGAACATGATGGTCGAATGGTCTAAGATGCCGTGTTAGCTTTGCTTCGATCTGCAACAATAAGAGACGAGCAGCTCACATCGATGCGGAGTCGTGCGCTCTCCGCCTTGACCAAGAATAAGGATTTCTGGACTGGTGGCCGATTTTACTGCGCTTGTAAAGTCCAGTCCCTTCCACGCTGCCGTCCAGCTGGTGATGGAGTACGACGACTCAAAGGGCTCGCAGATGTGCATCGCCTGTTTGCGCCGCACCATTTCCCGAACCACGGCCAAAGTAAGGTCAATGGTCTCGGGCTTCATAGACTCCCGAATGGCCAGTCGATTTTGGTACGCAATTTCGCTCACTGGCGTGTCCGGCGTGATGAGAAAACGCGAGGCGGCGGTCAGCATCGCATTGTGGATGAATCCGCCGACTCCAATTCCACATAGTTTAGGAACTCGGCCACGCACTGGCAAGATTCGTAAGAAAATGAGCGTAAGACGAGGCGGCTGATACTTACAATTCACCGACTGCGACAGGGTGATCATCCTTGACGACTTGGTATGCATTCGGGAGAACTGGTGCAGTGGTCAGCAGGAGTGCAGAGAGAAGAAAAGGAGCTGGTGTACCTTTGTGAGAATACCAGTTATGATATCCCCATCCGAGATACCCGGGTCCCCGCCATGACTCGCTTCCAGCTCTTTGGCTGCCCTGGCCCGCAGGGATTTTATCATCTCATGGGGAAATACGAGAGTGAAGCCGTGCTCCTTTGGGTAGGCGACAAAGTCCGGGATAAAGGTTAAGATCACAAACATATATTCCATTCCGCGCGCGCGTCGCACCCGCGTCTTGCCCCTCCTGAACACCTCGTGCGCGTCATAGTCTGCGTACCGCTTGTTGTTCGGTAGCGGATCGTCGTCATACCCGACCATGGCAGGCGGTGATTTTCCTTCCAAGAGTCCGAGCCATGCCTTGACTAAGCTAGTCAGGCCGAGCTGATCACCGATAATGTGCGGCCAGCTGAGGGCAAGGACGCTTGCATCGGCATAGAGCGAAACATGCACATACAGCATGGGAGAATCGGCCGGATCGTCGGCCAGATCATAGGGCCATTCTGACGGCCGGAAGGCGGCGTCATACTTTAGCATAGAGGGCAGGAACGCCACACCCTTGATTGCCGGAGGAGACAGCGGGGGAGCGGCCTTGCCGACCAGCTCGTCCTTTTCCAGACATGACCAGCGGAACAGCTCGTACGTCTCCGGAAAGGTGTGCGGGATTTGATATTCGTAGTAGCCAGACTGCGGGTTTATGACTAGACGGGCTCCCAGCTTGCGCCAATGGTCGCGTATTAGTCGATCCAGTGCGTTGCGGAGAGCATCCGCGTCCAAACGGTCCTTGACGATGAAAAAGGTCCGGGTCCGGATATTGGGTATCGGCCGAAACTGGTCCGTCAGAGGAACCTGAATCACGTCCATTTTCGCGCTTTGGCGCCGTTGCGAACGTGGCGTCTCCCGTACTTGTAGAGGCATTATTATTACGGAGTAAGAAAAAAAAGAAAAATGTCAAGAGGTACGACGTAAAGGGAAATTGATGTTGTGGAGTCATTATTAGATTGGTTCTCTACGGAAGGATGCCTACTGTTTGAACGCTCCACTTAAAAGATACGAGCACGAGTACGAATCGTCTTCTGCCGCACAGGCCTTCATAGAAGTGATCTTGGCACGGTCAGATGGTAGCGGTCCTATGGGTCAGCGCCGTGGACGTGGCGGCAGCGTCGGCAGCGTCGGAAGCGTCAGCGGTGTCAGCAGCGTCAGCAGCGTCAGCAGCGTCAGACAGATAGGCACGTGGGCACGTCCTGAAGCAGATCCAGGTACACGTACGTCGTACTCTCAAAGCGCAGATCTGCGGCCCGTTCGCGCCCTGGAACGTGTTGGACCTAGCGGTGGATCGCCCCGCTGAATAACTGTGAGGCTAGCGCATGTTTGTCTTCAACCCCCTATTATGGGCCAAGTCTTGGACGGGATCTTGAACGTCCAGCGGTGAGCAGAGGCGGGGTTGTACGTGGCTGGCCCCGCTACCGTGATGGCCGGTGCTGCCGTGCTGGAGCCTGCGTTACTTGTCTGATCGTCAATGGGCACGTTTGTCCCATGTCTGCCTGCGGTATATGCGGGGAAATACCGGTCATTTTCTTACGTGTAAACTTTTATCGTCTTATACAAGAATTCTCGGGCCCCCTGAAACATGGTTTCGATTTGTATTGTTACGACGTAGTCACGGTTGGCAGATGGGGACAAAACTGGCAGTAGTTGAACTCCAATCAACAAACAGCAAGATCCGGAGATGGGCTAGTTTTCTGGAGTTTCATATTATTTATCAAGGTATGTAAGATATCATCGAACTTCCCTGCTATCCCATCCCGAATCAGGCAAAATGCGCCATTCAGCAAAACTCATGAACTGTTCATTCGTTGCATTTTAGCATTAACCTTTTATCAAGATCCTGTCCACGTTTAAAGATTCACATGCCAACAACGGCTGTACTACGCTCCGGGGTAGGCGCTATGTAATAAAATGTTCTACAGTCTGGAATGAGAAGTAAAATATTACGTGTACTCGTAATGAGATTTAGTGCACATTTTTGAAAAGGATCCCACTTTTTGACCTTGCAGTCGTCAATCACAGCGCTAGATTCCAAAATTTTACGGTTGTTCTTTCCGGCAATCTGACATAGTACGGAGAGTCTACTCCGTATTACAGCTACTCCGTAATAGGCATTCTGCCGGAAATCGGCCGGTTTCGGCTCCCCCAGTAAATACTCCGTAACAATTTCTTTCCTGCACCACATGCCCCAGCTGGGAAACATCTTACGCCAACCCCTCCGCCATGGACCCAATTTCGGCGAGATACTCTGTAGGTTTAAAGTCCTACATTGTGACACTGAAATTCCCTGATTTGGTACCGGTGGTCGACCGCCTCGAAAAAATCAGCTATGGGGGGGATTGCTGGGAGTTTCGAGTGGATTTGTTAGTCGCCTCGCCGGCTGCCATTCCGTCTCCAGACTATGTTCGGGAGCAGCTGCGCGTTCTCCAGGAATTACCTAGAAGACTGCCCATTCTGTTTACGGTGCGCACCGTTTCACAGGGCGGGCGGTTTCCGGACGACGCCGACCGTGATGCACTGGCTCTCATGAATTTGGCCATTGAGCAAGGCTGCGAGTACATTGATGTGGAAATGAGCTGGCCGTCGTCCATGATCGACAAAATCCGCGCAACCAAGGGACAAGCCAAAATTGTGGCCTCTTTCCACGAGTTTGATGGATCCATCAAGTGGCCGAGTCAGGCTGTGCGTGACATGTGCGCGGCCGCCGATGCAGTGGGTGGTAAGTCCTTTTTTTGTGTCCCCACAACGAGACGAAATGTGGCTGATGATCAGACATCATCAAGTTGTGCATCCAGTCAGAGGACATTAATGACTGCCTCGAGCTTGGCCTCTTTGTTCGAGACAATCAAAAGAAGACACAGAAACCCATAATTGCCGTGGCCATGGGCTCAAACGGCCAGCTATCCCGGTTCACCGCGCCGGTCACCTTTGTCACGCACAAGCTGATCCCCGCGCCACCGGGAAGCGACCAACTGTGTCTGTCGGATATTCACCGGGCCTTGTATCTCTTGGGACAACTCCCGAGCAAGAGGTTTTATTTCGGAGACTCCGCTGCAACCTACGACTCACTACTTTCACCGCTCTTCAACAATGGGTTTGAAGATCTCGGGTTTCCGTACAGCACATGTCACTTCGGAGGGGCTTCCCAGGACCCTGAAAGAGTCTTGGAAAGGCCTGACTTTGGTGGTGCATACGTGCCCGACCTTAGCAACGCGGCCATTGGCAAATATGTGCAAACAAGGACGTCTGTCGCCGAACGCATCGGAAGCGCTGACACCATCCTGATGACGATGGAGAATAACCACAAAGTCCTGTCAGGCGAAAACACGGCCTGGATGGCTGTCCTAGATTGCTTCCGGGATGGCAGCAGCCTGATTTCACCGCAAAGCACTGCTCTCATACTGGGTGCGGGTTTGAAGGCGAACGTCTTTTGCTATGCCATTGAGCGGTTTGGGATCCAAAACGCTATTCTTGTGGACCAGAACGAAGACGCAGCACGGCAGACAGTAACGCGTTTTCCCCGGCTGTCCTTTCATCTATTTGGTCAGCTGAAGGAGGCCACCGCGGACATTGCTTCCGGCTCAAGTCTCGTTGTTTTTAGTGCTGGCGATCTTCTAGCTGACGTCGCTGGACCGGACTTGATAGACCACTTCTCAGGCGTTCTGTTTGACGCGGGCGAGACATCTGATGTTTCATCACAGCGGGAAAAGTGGAGGGTGTACTCGGCAGTGGACGTCCTGAAGAGGCAAGCCAAGGCACTGTTCAAGCTTTGGACAGGACGAGAGGCCCCAAGCCTGTAGCAAACATCTATCGTCGGGGCTGAGCAAGGGGAGGATCATATGATATTAACGGATTTACAATACCGCCGGCGCGCTTTTGTCTATCCAACATCTAAATCTGAGATCGCGGCTTGTAGTCCCAATTTAGATCTGCGACCGTGGCCATCTGTTGTTGATCTAATCTGTGCCGTGGATCTAGCATGAACGCCTCGAATTTAGCCCTCTCCTCCGGCGACGGATGCCTCCATTTCCACAGGTCAGTGAAGTGGTCCGGATTGCTTTCTACGACCTTTACTACGTATTTGCCTAGAGTAGGCAGGAACTTGAACCCTGCAAGACCGAACGGACATTAGAGCGCAATCATTCACCACTTTCCACCAGGGAGGCGCAAACGTACCGTGTCCCGATCCACCGGCAACTACCAGGAGATTCTCCCGGCCAGGCACCCAGTCCATGACAAAGTCGAGATCGACGGCAAAGGAATCCCAACACAGCTTGGCCATCAAGATTTCACAGCCGACCAGGTCAGGAATGTTGCTCGCGATGAACGCCTTGACGGCGTCGAGGACACTCTTTGGCACATTTATCTTTTCGCTGAAGGCCCAAGTCGTCGGGCGCGACGTGACGGAAGCTGAAGCCGACGGGCTTGTCGATGAAATGGGGTTTGTCCATTTTGGAGAGCGGTAGAGAAACTTCAAGGTACCGTTTTCTGGAAAGCGCAGTGTGAGAACAGGTCCAGGGGAAGGAAAAGGGAAAGGGGACAGCATTGCTGCTCACCATCTAGAGGAAACCCGCTCAGTCCTCCATCCTCGTCATATCCCGTGTACCCCCAAGAGAACACCGGAAATACATCGGCCCTAAACTTGTCCTGCAATGCTGGAGGCACCTGGATGTGGACGATATTGGCGCCCGAAGCTGTCACAGACTGAGCCAGAGCCGGCACGAGCGCATGCGTCCGCGCCCCGGCAGCAACGACAACAATATCGGCGCGATGCTTCTGCCCATCCCCCGTGCGCACGCCGACGGCACGCTCGGCGGCCTGGCCGTTAGTGCCGATCGAGGAGGCGTAGAGGATCTCTTCGACGCGGCCGGCTGCGCCGAGGACGATCTTTGCGCCCAGCTGTTTCGCCTTGCGCAGCGCAAAGGTGCAGGCCTGGCTGGCGTGGACATAGCCGGCCAGTGTGTCGAGGACGCCGTCAAACGCGAAACCACGGCGTAGACGGTCAAAGGGGTCGACCTTGGTCGTGGGCCAGCCGTCCTGCTGCGCGCGTGCGCGGTCCGATGCGTCGCCGACTCGGTACTGCGAGGCGCCTTGGCCGGCGGCCGCCATGGTGGCCAGAGTGGCCACGTCGACGGGGGCCAGGTCGCCCGTGCCGCTCATGCGGGTCCAGCCGCAGTTGACAAAAAGATCCCGGCCGGCCTCGATATTCCACTCCTTCCAGGCGGCAATGGCCTCCGTGGCCAGGTTGTGGTGAAGAGAGGCGCCGCCATATGCAGAGCGGATGACCTTGAGGGTATCTGAAATGAACAACGAGTTAGTCTTGTGGACACGGCCTCTTAAGGACCGCAAGGACAGGGCACTCACCGGCCGAGGCCGAGTCGGCTCCTCGGAATGGAGAGTACTCGGATTCTTCAAAATCCTGCTGGTCCAAAATGGTCACATTCTCGTAGCCGCGTTCGAGCAAGCCAATGGCGGTCGACAGGCCCAACACCCCAGCTCCTATAGTGTATGTGTGAGCAGGAGATGCACACACGCAAAGAGCAGTGGGCACTGGATAGCCTACCGACGACTATGATTGTGCTCTGCTTCGTAGGACCCATAGTCTACTCGTAAACAGTCTGATTTACAGAAAGATTCCTTCAAGGCCCTGGCCAGGCAATTTGCAGCCTACTCGTACTCGGTCCATATACGTGCCGCTGGCTGCCCGAGGTATTGCGTGTGTGTGGATGGGACGATGCTCCATACCATCCAGCTTTCTTTTTCCTTATCACGTGGCGTGGACCGGCGATCACCCCATAGAGAGCCGAAGGTCGGAGAGAAGATGGGGGCTAGAAAAGATTGACAAAGAATTTGTCACGGGGCCATTGCGACATTCCCAGACAGCGAATTTCCACGTGGAGAAAGGAGAAATGGTCAAATGACACATGGCTCAGGCTTAGCGGTGATTATTTTTTGGCCTAGCCCTGTCCCTTTAGGTCTAGATGCCGCTTTGGGGCAAAGCCCGGCAAGAGCTGGCCTGTAGACGGCCCGTGCACATCATGGACGGCAGACAAAAGATACCCTCTTGGGTCGTGCCGGGAGCTCGACGGCCGTACGTGCAATGCCAGATAACACGGTAGTTTCGTTACGCCCCCGAGCCGTCTTATCTCGATGCTACTGTATGTATCTGCCGTCAAGATATCGCAACCGCCGACTGATACTGTAGCTCTATTTCACGCTTATTTGGCCCACTTTTAGGCCCCGTTGATATCTACAGAGTGGAAAAAGGCGGAAGACAGCCGTACGACGTACAGAGATCCGGCAAACCCAGAGAGCCTTACGGGGATCCATAATCGACCCCGGGGAGAAAAAAAATAGCATGTAGAAATGAACAACGACATCGTGGTTTAGATTGCGCCATCGCGCCTAGCCGAAGCTTTCCGTTTTCGGTGCTTGCAGAGCTTGATATAAACTTGCAGAAGCTTCGCATCATCACGGTTTTGCGTTATCTCTCTCTTGCTTTCCCAGCACGCATATTGTAGCTTTTTTACTACAACATCGGCATCATGGGCTTGGGAACGCGGTTCGCGGAGTTTATCCGCTGGTATCCTCGTGGCATGTCGGCCGAGGAGAGACGGTTGGTGTCCAAGATCGACTGGTTGGTCTTGACCTACGCCTGTCTGTCGTTCTTCACAAAGTACCTCGATGTGTCGGCACTTAGTACGTCTTGCCGGGCCTCGCATCCTATTGCAAAGGTCCAATGCTGACAGGAAACACAGCCAACGCATATGTGTCGGGCATGAAGGAAGACCTGCACCTCACAGGCAACCGGCTCAACTACATCAACGCAGCTTGTACGATCTTCCTACACCCCGAGAACATCTATCGGCACACCATGATGGCATTCTAACACTCTGCGTATAGACGAAGTGGGATACGTCGTCTTCCAAGTCCCGAGCAACATTCTCGTGACCAGGATCCCGGCGCACTACTACCTGCCGGCCGTCGAGATTTTTTGGGGCCTGTTCACGCTGGGCACCGCCTTTATCCATAACTACAACCAACTTGTGGTCATGCGGTTTTTTGTCGGCCTGAGCTCGACCGCCTGCTACATCGGATGTCTGCATGTCATCAACAGCTGGTACAAGAAGGGCGAGCTGGGACGACGGAATGCCCTGTTTTGGTGTGCCAACCCTCTCGGCACTATGTTTGCCGGGTATCTGCAAGCCGCTGCGTACAAGAATCTCAACGGCAACCACGGCCTGGAGGGCTGGCGTTGGCTGTTTATTATTTGCACCATTATCACCATTCCGATTTCCATCATGTACGTCCTCCCCCTCGGCGTGCGCTGCATTGCACAGTTCGGCTGACCATGGTGATAGTGGCTTCGTCTTTTTCCCGGACATCCCCGAGCGGACGACGTCGAGGTGGTTGACCGCGCGTGAAAAGGAACTTGCGTGCAGCCGTGTCGAGGCCGATGGCTTCAAGCGATCCACGGGCCTGAACAAGACTCTCTGGCGCCGTGTTCTCAGGATCAAGGAGTTTTACATTTTTGTGCCGCTTACCGTCATCTTCTTCACCAACCTCTACGGCTACAACACGCCGTTCATCTTGTGGCTTAAGTCGCAAAAGGGCAAATACTCTGTCCCGATGGTCAACGATCTTGGCACAGTCTCCTCGGCCGTGGCCGTCGTCAGCTCTATTGTGGTTTCCTACTACACCGATCTGACCGGCTCCCGCTGGGAGGTTGCGCTATTTGCCGGTGTCGTCTGCGTCTTCTCCAACATTGTGCTGGCGGTGTGGGATATCCCCTACGGCCTCAAGTTTTACGCGTACGTTGCGCTCGGCGCCGCCCATGGTGTTGGACCCCTACTGGTCACCTGGACTGCCGAGGCCTTGGCCGGCGACATGGAGACACGCTCCATTGTTTTCGCAGTGCAGAACACTCTCGGCGAGGTTGCAGGTCTGGTCGTGCCCCTGGTGGCTTGGCGTGTGGCGCACTCGCCGACCTTCCACGGCGGTTTCATCTGGGTACGTTTCCGTGCCTTGTCTCTGATTCAGCCCATCTTGCTAACACTGGTGTTACAACAGGCCGCTTGCATTGGCGGACTTTACATTTTCAACGTCATCGTCATCGCCTACTTCCAGCGCCGCACGAAGCAGCGCGAGGCGGCACCTAACACGGAAGAAACGGGCAACGAATTGTCAAAGACTGAGCCAGCTGAGGACGTGAAGGCCGTCGATGCGTCCAGCAAAGAGGCTACCGAGTCATGATTGGACACGAATGTTTATAGATCTCCTTTGACCGACTAGATATCCGCAGATAGTTCTGTATATGCACTGACAGCTTATAATGCCGTTATCCGGCAGGTAGCATTGCCATAATTACCTGATATGACCTGATCAATGCAGTGTACCTATTTAGCAGTGCCTGCTTTTTTACCAGTATGGCTCTCCACGGCACGCCTAGAACGGCCGAGTCCAAGGGGGCGCCTAGCAGAACCGAGGAAGCACAACATATTATATATTGCGGCCCGAACCCACTGTGACGTTGTAGCCGATGGAAATGTGAAAGTCTATTCGCTGGCACTCGGATGGATTCGTCTCCCTTCGTGCCCTGCGCAAGTGGTCCGTGTACATCTTGCCCGATATGGCCGAATCCACCCCACTAGGCAATTGTTCAATGGCTCGCCCGCAGGACTGTCTCCCCTCCATAACATCGTGACGCCGTATCATGACACAGACACGTTACATAAATATTCACCAAATACCGCAAGCAGACGACTTCACTAAAAATACTGTCGCCGCCTCGGCGGTGCGGGCGGCGGTGATCATGGATTAGGGCCTGATTGGCCCGAACCTGGCCGACGGAAGGCTCTACGTGGAAAAACCATGCAACTATGTAATAGACAGGCTATTCTGTCCATTGCTATCGCCGCAGCGCCTCTTTTCAAGACTGCGGTCTACTTTGTGAAGAGTTGACACAAATACACCCGCAATAGTCCTGCTAGAGAGCTCCATTCGCCTAATCCTCGCTCAAAGAGATGCCACTCTCCTGCTCGATAAAAGCCAAGTCCTCCGGCCCGAACGCAGCGCGAATGTCGGCCTTGAGCGCAGTGAGCACGTCCGCGGCCGTCGCAATCTGGCCATGCCAGCAGCGCCAGATGGTGTCAGCAAACAGCATGGGCTTCCTGTCACCATCAGCGCCATCCTCGACCAGCGGAGGAAACTCGCCATGCTCAAAATTCGCCTCGACTTCGTCGTGGGACTGCCCGCCCCAGGGTGGGAAGCAGGTCACGATCTGGTAGAAGCTGGAGCCGAGGGCAAAGATGTCCGTGGTTATGCTGCAGCCCATTTTGCCATTGCTGTTTTCGGGCGTGCGAGGCATGCAAAATGCGGCGCTTTCGTAGGACAGTGCAGGGGCGCCGCGTAGGGAGCAGCCAGAGAAGTCAATCAGACGCAGGTGGAGCTCGTTGTCGACGAGCATGTTGTCGGGCCGAATGTCGGCGTGGATCACATCGTGGGCGTGCAGAAGCACCACGCTGTCGGCAGCCTCGAGCGCCCAGCTGGCGCGCCGGCGCCTAGGAATAGCGGCGCCGCGTGCGCGCTGCTCGTCGTCCGGGTCGGGAAATCGGGCGCCACCTTGGAGGTAGCTGCGCAACGAGTGATTCGGCATATACTCTAGCGTAACAGAGACCTCATCGCCCTCGCCCTTTCCGTCTTCACCGCTGCCATCATTGTACTCGAGCATACGAATGAGACGGCGATGGCCCTGGGGTAGATGACGGTAAACGTCAATCTCATGGCGAAGCTGCTTGCGCTGGAACCGCTGCATAGTAATCTGAGCTCCAAGGCACAGGAGCCTTAATGATGCGGTCGCCACCAGGCAGAGGCATCACCACTCCCGTGTTCCCCTTATCGATCATTGTACTCTGGCCGCACCGAGGTTAGCCCTTTTGCTGGAAAAAAATAAAACCAAGAGCACGCCCGTCTGTCATACAAATATCCTTTGCTGTTCCTCCATAGGAAACGGTCGCCAGGCGTCTGCCATTGTAGATAGATAATGTTACGACAGCAAAAGCGAACGATTTCTAATGAATGGTTGTCAATGAGATGTTGCGGTGAGGCAAGAATGACCAAAACTCGTTTACAATTGTGTCATGTGCCTTATTCGGCCCCCAACTACAGACCGGGGCAGAAGGCTGAGACAGAAGAATGCTGTCTAAGAGGGACGACGCAGGCGTCAGACTGAAACCAGATTGTAGACGTACAGGTGGTTGAACGAATCGCGGTACATCCCTGTCACTTGAGATGCCCTTCCATATTAGATCTGTGCTGCTAAGGTTGCTATTTTCGCCGGTGCTCAGCGGGAAGCATGCATCGTAAAGTCTATTGAGAGGTCGGATGTATCTTGTATATTATACTTTTGCTACGCGAATTTTTAAATTGAAACAAGCTGTAATGTAGTTGCTACAAGGGTACAGTTACGCAGTAGCATGTAAAAAGGTTCAAATAGCCAGAATTCTTCACGAAATGATGACTAATACGAGCAGCAGCACAGGCCTTGCCGCTGATTATTTGCAGAAATCAAACCCGCTTGATTGTTGTTCAAATTATCGGTCAGCTGTAGTCCATCACCGAGTTTAGCGATAGGACTCGAAGCTCATGGCAGAGGAAGCCAAACCCGGCTAGAGGATGGCTTATGCCGGGCATGCTTACGGAGTAGCCAAGTTGGTTCATTGTCCCGAGGTTGGCTCTCTGCCCCCGCTATTTCTGTCTCCTTTCGCAGCTGACGAAAGAAAGCGGGTATGCATAGTTATGCACATACTGCCTGTCACAAATTGGGCTCAATGCAAGGTGATATGGAGTAAGACGTGCAGACGATTAGCCCCGTCTTTCTGCCACGAGTGAAAAGGGCCATAGAGTTCCTTTTTTTGTTTGTTTGAATGGGGCGGACCTGGCTCCTCCTATTCTTGGGGGGTAGACGCCGATGGTATCTCATGTTCATAACACAAGTTGAGGGAGAGTTTGCAGGCGCATGTCTATCGACCCGAACTACATTTATAGGACATGCACCACTGCTGCCTTCATGGGTAGGGTGGGAATAGTAGGCTGATGGCCGAGCCGTCGCCGAAAACCGGAAAAAATTTCCCCTTATACGGTGCAATAGGGTGCACGAATAAAGCGGCAAGCTTGACCGTGCACTGGTAGCTTGAAGTTCTCCAGGCTATTCAACACGCCGTGTCCAGTCAATGCACTTCATGTAGATGCATTCGCCAGAGATGATGATAATCATGCCCAGCGTAAGTCCGTTCCAGACGCCGTTGAGCTCCCACTGCCAGGGACCAAGCTCAAGCCAGGCGGCCAGCGGCACGGCGGCTGCGTAATTGACAACCAAGACCAGCTTGGCGGCAAAAGCCTGGCGTCCGAGGCCGCGGATCACGCCGTTGCAGCCACAAGTGGCGGCATCAACGACCTGGAAGGCGGCGACCGACAGCATAGAGCGTGCAGCGATCTCGCGGACCGGCAGATCGTCAGAGAAGAGAGCACCGAGGTGGTTGCGGGCCAGGACAAAGAGGCCGCCGTCCATGAGGCCGACAGCAATAAAGACGACGGCGTAAAGGGCAGCAGCACGGCGGGCATCCGGGATGCGACCAGCGCCCACGAGATGGCCAATGCGGGTGGAGACAGCGACGCTGATGGAAAAGGGAATATGCCAGAGGACGACGGAGGAGGTGGTGAGAATAGTCTGGGCGGCGAGATGCGTGGCGCTGAGGTAGGAGGTGCTAAAGGTGAGCAGCTCAAAGGCGGCCCATTCGGCGAGGGTGACGGCGCCACCGGCAGCCGAAAGGCGAGCCATGGGGCCCCAGCCGCGCAGGGCCTGTCGGGAGAAGCCGGGCCAGGCGGCATGGGACCACTGGCCGAACAAGACAATGTAGAGGAGCAGCAGGAGCGGGCGCAGCGTGTTGGAGAGAGCGGCAGCGAGGGCGGCACCGGGCAGGCCGAGACGGCAGTAAAAGGCCAGCCACCAGGCGAGCAGCGCGTTGACGGGGGCGCAGATGAGCAGGACGACCATGCCGGCGCGAAAGCCGCCCTGGGCCTGCAGGAAGCGCTTGCCGGCCTCAAAGGCGGCGTAGCCGGGCAGGCCGAGCAGGCTGACCTGGAGAAAGACGCCGGCGCGGACGGCGAGGTCGGGCTGGAGCACGAGGTGCGGCAGCAGCAGCGGCGAGGTCAGCCAGAGGGCGCCAATGGGCACGATGGCGACGGCCATGAGCAGCAGCATGCGCTGGACGTGCAGGCCGACGGCGGCGACCTGGCCGGCGCCGTAGGCGTGGGCGCAGAGCGTGTCGAGGGCGGTGGCCATGCCCTCGATGATGGCGAGGCCAAAAATGTTCATGGTGGTGATGCCGATGCTGGAGGCGGCGAGGTCGTCGGCGCCGAGGCGGCCGGCGGCCACCGCCGTGATGACGGTAAAGGAGTACTGCAGCAGGTAGGTGCCGATGAGGGGGAGGGAGTACGTGGCGAGCAGGCGGAGCTCCGCGCGCCAGCCGGCGTCCGCAGCCTTGTCATCGTCGCCGACGTTCAGCAGCGGCGTGGTGTCGTCGAAGCTGTCGGCGTCCATGATTCTGGGCGAGATTCGGTTTCCCGGGCCGCCGCCGTCCTTGGTACGTGTACTGGTACGTGTACTGGCTCGTGTACTGGTTCGTGTACTGGCTCGTGTACTGCTACTCGTACTCTGACTCTGCATTGAGAAATTGGACACGGCAACCCATCCACTCGTACGAGTCGAAAAAAAAAAGAAAGAAAAATTCTACTCGAGCGATACTCCGTAGCCGCTTGGCGGCGGAAAATAGGTGGGGAACGCGGCCGGCAACCTCCCGATTTGCTCAGTTCTCACAAGGAGAATTAGCCAAACATTAGTGCAGCACGCCCAACTAGGAAAATATGCTCGTACTCGTACGAGCCAAGAGCACGACGGCTGGGCCCCACCATGACTGGTCCGCCGCAAAACTCCCCTGTTGGGGTAATACTCTCGGCGCACTTTCAGAGGCCAACTACGGGCCGCCCCCCGTATCGCAGTGGGACCCAGAAACTCACTAACGTGTCCGCTAATGCCCACTAAATCGGTACATGCAAATACAAGTACCCGGTCGCGATATCTCGGACGGTTTTTCACTACTCTCCGTCTCCACAGGCGACGCCTTCTCAACTTTGGTGGCGCACTGCAGAGTGATCTGCTTGCGGCTTTTGTTGTCTGGATAATGTCTGGATAATACGGAACGGGACTGTTCCGAAATGCTTTCGTAAAAATAAAAAGGCATGGGGTTGTACTCGTAGGGGTTTTTTCCCCATCGACGCCCCCCTGGTATCAACTCTATTGCTCTGTGAAAATGTCTTCCGCGGCCCCCATCTGCATGAAGCCCCCGGTACCATGTACTCGTAACCAGCCATCGCCCCTCCTGCCTCCCCCCCTCCACTCCCCCCGCCCAGCCCCCTTGAAAGCGCCCCCAATCATACGTGCTGATGATATGCTGCCACGGACGATTCCTGCGAGCCGTCATGCGAGACCGACGAGCGCTTGTGGTCCTCGTTCTCGTACTGCACCTCGAATTCGTCATACACGTGCACCACCCCTTCTGTCAAGCCCCGGACGCTTTCGGCACCACCTTCGTTTGTGGGCGTAGGAGCTCTCCCCCGGTCGCGACCAGTCCCCGCGGACGGCGACACCCAGTGCGAATCTTGCCTGCTGGTACTCTGCTCTGGAAGCGCCGTAAGCTCGATGCCTTTGTCGCCTGACCGTATTCCGTAGGGCGCTTGCACCGCCGCCACCGCGGTCGCACCCAATAGGCTGTCGACAATGCCCTTGAGGCTAGGAATGCAGGCCGTCAGCACGGAGAGGCCCAGCACGATCTGGAACCAGATGAGACTGGGCACGATCCGCCATGTCGAGTCGGCGTAGTCGTGAAAGAGGTAACGGGCCGTCGTCAGGCTGGGGATCGTCAGAATCGGTACGCTGTACGGTTAGTATGTTGTCTAGGGTCAGGGCACGGCGATGGGGGCGCTGTGCCAGGGGGTCGGCGAAATCAGACACGTACATGATGCGCGTCCCGAATAGCACGACAACCACAATCTTGCGCTTCAGCGATGTGTGCACTGTCCACATCATGGCCACGGGCAGTACGCACAGCGCCAGATCTGTCAAGATGCTCATGACCCCGTTATAGACGTAGATCGCTCCGCGGTTCGGACACTGTGACTCGCTCTCCGCCAGCCAGGTCAAGGGCACGTGGCACTGGAACAGAACGGCAAAAAATCCGCTCACGGCCCACGCAATTGTGACGCACCCCAGCACCATGTTGGCCGTGTTGAAGAGGCCAGTATTGTTGATATTGCGGATGAGGAGGCAGATGGAGATCTTTGTGCAGGCTTCGGTAATGATGGCGAGAACCCGTGCAGCATAGACGAGCTGGCGGCAAGGGTCAGAACAAGAACACATGGATAGATACAAAAAGGAAAGCTTGGAAACCTGAGGAACATACCTTGCTTGACTCGTGGTAAGCTGCAACGGAGATCGCATCCTGATGTTGGCCAATGCCGTTATTGCACGCGACAATAATGCAGATGCTCTCGATAAAGTACAGCAACACGCCCGCCAGTAGGACAAGATCGTGCAGCTTGAGCGACGTGATGTTGAGCCGAATGGTCAGCTTGGCCACCACACCGAGAATGGCATAGATGAGAAAAATGACCGTTGCCAACACCACGAGGCCCGAATGGTTGTCGCTCGTGAGCGGATAGAACGCCGGATCCGTGTCGGCGCCCGCGCTCGTCGACATGATGACGGACACAGAAGAGTCGCAAGTCAGACGCAACAGAACTCCAAACGCCCAGAGTTCAAAATAATAAAAATGAGACACAGAGCTGGCAGTTGGGGATGTCTGACACTTATCTCCCGTCGCGGTACGGCAGATAATAGACTAGGGGTGCAGATGGTGTGCCCAAAGTACTTTTTTTTTCAGCCAGGCCGCAAGAGACAATAGCACAATGGGCACAATGGCAGTGATCGACCCCTAAGAGCCGTTGCAAGTTACGGTGTATGTACTCGTACTCGTAATGACGGCACCGATCTCTGTGGCGCCTGCGTTGCCGGGCAGGTACTCCGAGATACGAGTACGAGCACTCGTACCTCTTACATATGTCTGTACGGAGCATACTCCGTACGATCCCGCCGTCACCCTTCCGTCTGAACAGGGGCGGTGTCCAATTTCAGGTACGTTGTTACGCAGCGTTGCTGCGTGCCAAGTACTCGAACCAGAACCTGTCGTTTGGGGTTTTTTTTTTTCGTTTTTTTTTTCTTTCGCATTAGCCGTCGTAGTCAGCTCTCTCCAGCGGCGCCTGTGGCGGCTCCTTTCGGCCCCCACGATGGCGAACCAATAGCTGGAGTGGCCCCCGATCCCACTGGAACTATCCCCATTCCTGTGGCCGGAGCACTGATCGGAGGCCACCCCCTGCGAGGATGCCATGAGCGGCCCCTGGGCGGCTATTCCATTCCAGCGCATTTGCGCCGGGTCGTCGCAAAGGCAGAACAGCACGAGTACCCCGTATTCCTCGTACTCCGTACTCTGTACGTTGCTGCATAGCACCGAATGCGGGGCGTAAGAGTTGGATACTGTACTCGTACCTATTTCTGACCGACTGCAGGGATCATCCAACAAAATGGTTCCTGTTCTTTCTGTTCTTTGGTTCTTATGCCCGTGCGCAGGCCTTTACGGCCTAGGCCCGTGGATCCGAGGTTAGCAGGCCCGCCAATCTTTGTAATAGCGCCATGGCGTCGGCCTTCCTTGGCCCCCGTTTCATCAGTGTTTTTTCTCCTTCGCACCGTTGCTGCCGCTCGCCTTCTGGACCAGTCTTGGCTGAACAGGAACCCCTGTCCCCAAGCGCGCTAGAAGGAGCAACTTGGTTGCATTTTAGCCCCCAGCCCCCACCCCCTGTACAACAGCACCTTTTCTCTCACTTCATTGTGTCCTTCATCTTACGACCTCTAGTGCTGCAGTGCCTTGGTATGGCCTGCATTCAGAAGACCCGCGACCGCGCCCATGCCCGTCTCGGTCTACGGCGACTGCACCCGGTGCGCCCCCAGAAGCAAAGGTTGCCAGAAAGTATACGATAAAATACGTCCTAGACTTGTGCTCGTAAACGGCTTGGAATCCACGTCACGCCAGTTTCGCTTTTTGCGGAGCGGAATGCATGTTCTTCCCCGCCGCAGAAAATTAAGCGAAATCATGCTCACTTCTGACCTATTATCGATTTCCCGGCCGAGTTCTCCAACTAACGCTGCTACAGAAAATAGGCCACCGGAAGCCGGCTCCGACATGACGGAACTATCCTAATGAGGAAATGTGAGCGGCCACGTCAGCACAAGGATCGCCCTGTGAGAAATACCGCACAGAACCCTGCATGGGAAGAAGATTACAGGTCGAATTAGAGCTCGATTTGGACCTTAGTGTCCCCGGGCGGGCAGCACGTACCGAAAGACACGGCTGACTCGTAGTCTGTGCCCGAGCCCCGACTAAAATGGGGGCGAAGATACTACGGAGTAGTACCAGGCTTTCGTTTCCTCTTGAATGTACCTCCTCGTATCTCACGCCCTAGTGACGCTCGCCGACCCCTACCCAGTTTGACAAGAGCAGCCAGAAACTCGTAATCTCTCTCAAGGGCACCGTTGCATCGCATTGCTCTTTGCAGCTTGCTACTCGTAGTAAGCCGCATATTCACACCCCTGATACCTCGTGGCGAAAGGCCCGGCACAAAGTGGTAAAAATACATTAAGTACATTCATCCGGCTCGCCATCGGCTACGGGCCTTCCGTAACCAACAGCTCTCGGCAGTCCTTGTCGGCTCCTTTTCTGCCTTTTGTTCTTACTAGTTTATGTCTTCCCTTCCCCTTCTGTTTTGATTCGCGCTCCTTTTGCACCCTCTTCTTGCCCAACCTCTTCTCCCATCTCGTCGCAACTGCCACCATGTCAAAGTCAGAGACGCTCGATCTGCGGCCGGCAAATACCACCAAGATGGAGTCCAACATCGAGGTCACAGCCACCAAGCAGGAGCATTCGGGCGTTTACAGCCAGACGCGCACCCGCCGCCTGTTCTCCTTCTCGCAGCTCTTTGCCTTTTCCCTCACCTACATGTCACTATGGGAGGGCATGTGCACGTAAGTCATAAAGCTCGCATCTTCTAGGCTGCAAAGCTTCTTTTTTTACTAACAGCCTCGCGACAGAAACATGTACTTTGCCCTCTACAATGGCGGCCCCCAGACGTTCCTGTTCAGCTTTGTCATTGTCTTCTTCGGCGCCATCGCCCAGGCTGCATCCCTTGGCGAGATGGCCTCCATCCAGCCCGTCGCTGGTGCCCAGTACCACTGGACCTACCATTTGGCCCCCAACCGGATCCGCCGCTTTGCTACGTACGTGCAGGGCTGGTCCACCTGGTTCGGCTATATCTCCCTGCTGGCCGGTATCGCCAACGTCACCATCATCCTGCTCGAGTCCATGATCCAGCTCAACAACGAGAACTACGTGCCCGGCGGCTGGCACACCTCCCTGCTCGTCATCGCCATGTGCGTCATCCAGGGCGGCATGAACATGTGGGGCTTTTGGCTGATCCCCTGGATCGAGATGATTGCTGGCGTCCTGCACATTGCCCTTTTTGTCATTTTCGTCGTCGTCCTCGCCGTCCTCGGTACCCGCCACAAGTCCAGCTTCTGGCTCGAGCGCGACGTCGCCTCCGGCTGGACCAATGACTACGTTGCCTGGAACATTGGCATGCTTACCTGCGTGTGGAGCTTCACTGGTTCGTGTTCCGTCTGCTTGTTCTTTTTCCTTTTTTTCTTTTTTTTTTGCACCCTTACTCACCACCCTCCAGGCTTCGACAGTGCTATCCACATGAGCGAAGAGACCCGGAAGGCCAAGTCGGCCGTGCCGCGCGCCATGTTCTGGTCCATCTTTCTCAACGGCATCCTCGGCTTCGTCATGGTCAACTTCATTCTCCTCGGCATGGGCTCCGTCGAAGACGCTCTCAACTCGTCGAGCCCCATCCTGACTATCCTCCTCAGCGTGACCGGCTCCAATGCCGCCACCACGGCCATGATCACCGGCCTCTTTGTCGTCTCCTTCAGCGTCAACCTGGCCAACATTGCCTCCGTGTCCCGGCTGACCTGGGCTTGGGCCCGTGACGGCGGCATGCCCTCCTACTTTGCCTATGTCAACCCGAAGCAGCATGTGCCTATCCGCTCCGTCATTTTGACTGTCTTCCTCGTCTGCGCCCTTTGCCTGATGAACATTGGCAGTGGCAGCTACATTGCCTTTGGCGGTATCACGTCCCTTTCTTCCTTGGCACTCTATATCAGCTACGCCATCGCCATCTCCAGCATTTTGTACGCTCGCTTCAAGGCCGACGCTGTGAAGCTCGGAGAGTGGAACCTCGGACGCTACGGCGCCTATATCAACGCCTTTGCCCTCGTCTACACGCTCTACATTATCATCTTCTTGCCCTTCCCCTCGACCATCCCCGTCACAGGGTCAAACATGAACTACTCGGGCCCGATTATGGTGGCTTGCCTCATTTTCACATTCGCTCTTTGGTTTATCTGGGCACGGAAATCCTGGAAGGGCCCCAACTTGACCATTCTCGACTTCATCATTGCGAACTCGTAATTATGTCCCCATTCCCTCTTGCTCACATACCTACATACCCGCGTTTGCTACCCGCGTTTGCTACCCACTTTTGCTACCTACGTTTGCTTCCTCTTTATATTCCCACGGGCACGCACTGCACAAGCTGTATATACCTCAACATCCCTTACGCAGTAGAAACCAGGTCGGCGGCATTGCCGTCTCATGCATATGAAATCTATGTATGTTTCACGGTATTATTTTAAAATCGAATCGATACAATCAAGATTTCAGATTGGTGGAAGTGTCTGAACTACGCTCGCGTCTCCTTTAACGTGGTGCGAAACGCAACTTTACTAATCCGAGTGCGCTTCGCATCGGCACAACGGGTACCCTGTGACACTCTCATACTCTGTGCTATGTTGCCATACCACGGTAAGATATTTCTGGGAGACATTAGCAAGACACGGACAAAAAAAAGGCAAAAAATAACGATCCAGGCAGGGATCGAACCTGCAATCTCTTGGTTCGTAGCCAAGCGCCTTGCCATTTGGCCACTGGACCCGTTATAGAAGTTTAATACCCCACTATTGCTCATATGTAGCAGGTACTACCCCAGTCTGAACCAAAATTCCCTTGATCTAACCAGTCCACAACCTCATACTCCGGTTTGGATTCCATAGCTGAAGTTACCCTTGTAGTTAGCGCCAACCCACGTCACTAATAACTGGTCTCATCTGGGATTTTGCTCCAGTCCGGTGTGTTAAAGTCTTGCCGGTTTAGATCGGTGCAAATATCTTCAAACCAGTTTGCAACTGCCCATGGATACGTGCGCAGGCGATTCTCATGAAACGGTACCTCGAAAAATTATGGCTCTGATATATGCGTCCGTTCATGTGTTCTTAATAACAGCTTTTACAAGATCCACCTGCACATGGACAACGGCCAAGATTGCGTCATCCTCGGCAAGGCGTACGCCAGTGTCATCTGATACAAAGGTCAAAGGATTGCCTCTTTTGGAGTAGGGGACCGATATGACAAATGTCGGGAACTAGCATACGCCGTAGATCGCTGGGTCACTAGACGAAGACGAGAATCTGAAATGGCTGATCTACTCGCGCTATACGGAGTACATACCAAGCAATCAATCATCAAGTCGTTTTCGAATGTAAGACAGAGCGTTATTAGCCATTCTCCCTAGGCTGTGCCTACGATTTGCTACTTTCAAAACTAGCAGCGAGCTATTACTTAAGTAAATGGCGCTTAGCCAATGCAGTATCGAAAGACTCCAAGCTCAAACGGTGCCCCATTCGTAACTACGACGCATGGTAAGGTGATTCGAGAATGGCGGGGAAGTGGCACCTAGTACAATATCGACTGAAATGGTTTCTATATTCTGTCTGTGCACGCGAACATGACAACGACGGGACACCACATGGGTTCGGTGGCTATAATCGCGGCCAGACTCGGTGTGCTAACCACCCAGTTAGTAAGAGTACCTGCACTTTGCTAATCTATCCACACCGGCTCGCATTCCTCATGGGACAGCGAACAGAATCCGGACACGCAACGCCCTATGTGAGGGTAGGCGAAGAGTCCGCCGTCCTGCATACTCTTGATATCCGCGCATACTAATGGATCTCGCTCAACAAAAGTTTTAGACTGGCACCACTCCTCCCTTTCAACAGTATATCGAAGGACATGTGGTCGCTCTGAAATGGGTGCGTTGCTGCTCTCTGTCAGAAATTCACAGTTTGACAGGTGCCCGGGCTTGCTAGCCAAAAGGGGCTTTCTACACAAGGAATACTTTGACGCCTTCCTCATATAATACGAGTTGTGACCAATTCATACCTAGCCGAGTTCGACAAGGCTGCCATGCGGCTGGGCTTATCACTTTCTATGCCCGTGCTCTACAAGAAACCTACCGCCCCCATAGCTATGCGCCTGCCGTTCCTGACAGGCACAAGTGATTCGAAATTCCCTTTTGACGAAGACACCGCCCGAGATCAACCAATTACAGGCTTCGGATAGGGCCGCGAATTTGTGGATGCTGATTCGAAAACGGCGCCAATCCGGTTGTCTTTTGCGCAATGTACATACTTGTACACTCCATTCCTTCGGCTCCTTTCTTTAGGCCTCATGGGGCGTGGGAAATGCTGGATAGTGCGGGTGCAGTGTGTCTTAGTGCTACGTGATACCTGCCAGGAACCCCAAAAGTCCCCCGTAGTGCTTGTGGGCCACCTGGGAACCACGGTTGTTTCACATCATAGGCGCCTGCTAAAAAAGTACCAAACATTCGCTAACCGGTTCCCTTCTCGTATTTCATCGTAGCGTTGTAAATCCTTGAAAATCTAACTGTGAAGACGTGTCATTACATTAAATACCCAACCCTGGTGGCCATTCCTCCGTGTCTTGCTCTCCGCTGTCGGCGCCTCTATGAGCCGAAGAAGCTCTTGCGCAGGCGGTCACCCAGGGTCTTGGACTTTGTGCTTGCAAAGCTGCTCTGGTGGCTGGGGTGGCTGGCAGACCAGGGCCGCTCGCGCTGGGTGGCGCCGTCGTCCTCGTCGTCATACTCGTCATCGGAATCGTGACTGGGCGGTAGCTTGGCGGTAGTGGCTGGCACCATGGCCGGCGACCGGGCCGCATCGAGGGGCAGGTGGGGCAGCTCGCCCTTGAGGGTGCGCTCGACGCTCGTGTACTGCTGCTGCCAGTCCTCGTGGCGGGTCTGGGCGTCAATGAGGCGGGCGTGGGCGGCGTCGCGCTGGCCCTGCAGCTGGCGCATCTCTTCATCGAGACGGGTGATGTCGTCCTGGGCCTCGGTCATGAGGCGGTCGTACTCTTGCACCTTGCGGCCGAGCGGCTTGAGGACCGTCTCCATGACGCTGGGCGTCTTGAGCCGGTCGATGGCGTTGCCGAGCTGCAGGTTTGTGGCCGCTGACGGAGGCCCCGCCGACTGGGACTGTCGCGAGGAGCCGTTGGTGCCGATGGGCGGCCGAGCCCCGGCGGGCTGGGAACGGGCCGTGTTTGTGTTGGCGGGCGCGGCCGACGACGACGGAGGGTCACGTCGGCGGCGGGAGGGGTCGATGGGCGGCTCGACGGCGGCGGTGCCGCGATTCAGCGGCTGTTCGATTGAGCGGCTGCCGGCTTCGTAAGAGGGCGGTCGCTGCCGGGCAGCGGAGCCGGACTGCTCGCGCGGAAGTCCGCCGGAATTTGGCACCACGGGCGCGCCCCCCCGACGGCGCTGGTCGTTGGAGCCAGCCATGGCGTGTGGCGGCGGGCTGGCGTACTGGCCGCTGCCGCTGCCGCTCGTACCGGGACCGGCGTAGTCGTACGGCTCCGAGTACAGCGGTTGGCTGCTGTAGGCGTCGTTGTAGGGCGGCGATGGGCCTTGGCGGCGCGACGGCGAGCCGCTGTCGACGTCGTCGGTGCCTTGGCGGTATCGCTGGCGGGTCTTTTTCGGCGGTGCAGCGCCGTGGCCCGGGTATTGGAGCGTAATGCTCATCGTGCAGGTGTCGGGCGGGTTAGATTGATTTTCGTCAAGCTGGAATGTCGAAATCGAAATGGGGTTTTTGGGAGACGCGGTGAGCGTTCGCTTTGGGGAATGCTGAAAGTCTCCATTTCTTATTATAGTGCGTCCGTGCTTCTGGTGGCTGGGCTTTTTCCTCTCCCCAGCCCCCGAATTGTGCAGGTGGGGGGGGCGGATTGACCTGGTGTGTGTGCGCGTTGTGTGCGCGCCGTGCCAGCCGCACGATCGCTGGTGGGCCCACCGATCTGCGAAGGGACACGGCGCCCATTGTTGGGCAAAGCGTGCAGGGGGGCTGTGGGCAAAAATAAATAAAAATAAAAATAAAAAATCCCCGTCGAGTTTGTTGGCGGGTGAGCGGGCGCCGCGCGGAGTTGGCTGTTTCATTTCCTGCGTGGTTGGTGTTGTCCGGCCTACTCGTACATGACGCGCACGCTAACACCACCCCCAGTATGACAGACTACGTAATCCGGCCAAATTTGTGTGCATCGGCGAATTTGGCCGTGTCCCTCGACGAATTCGTCCGGCAGGACGGCCACAATGGCCGTCGCCAACGTATATGAAAAAGGGTGACACGACGTGTGTCTGTCTAGATTAAATCAGAAAATAGGAAACACAAAAAAAAACCGTCACACAAAAATACCAGAGTACAAGACCTGCAGCCGCAAAATCACTTACTTGCCTCCAACATGTCCACGCCTATGATTGCCCTTGTCACCGGCGCCACACAGGGCATCGGCCGCGCCGTTGCCACTAGTCTGGCCGAGGCCCACCACTACCACGTTCTCGTCGGCTGCCGCGTGCTGGCGCAGGGCGAGGCCGTCGCCAACGAGCTCACGGCGGCCGGCCATGCTGCCACGGCGCTGCCGGTCGACGTCACCTCGGACGCGTCCATTGCCGCGGCCGTGGCCACCATTGCCGACCGCTTCGGCCGTCTCGACGTGCTGGTCCACAACGCTGGCGTCTTGCTCGACAGCGACAGCCCCTTTAAGCCGTCCGAGCGCCTGCCCACCCGCACGCTCTTTGCGCGCACCTTTGACACCAACGTCGCCGGCGTCGCCTGTCTGACCGAGGCTGCCTTGCCGCTGCTGCGCAAGTCCCAGTCGCCCGGCCCGCGCGTCGTCTTTGTCTCGTCCGGCATGGGCTCGCTGGCGGTGGCCACCGACAAGACGACGCCGTTTTACAATGTCGACTACAAGGCCTACGATGCCAGCAAGGCGGCCGTCAACATGCTGATGCTCAACTACGCCCGCATCCTGGCCGACGTCGGCGGCCGCGTGAACTCGGCCTGTCCCGGACTCGTGAGCACGCAGATGACCGGCTTCACGTCCTACGGCACCACGGCCGAGACTGCCGCCAAGCGCATCGTCGAGCTGGCCACGCTCGGGCCGGACGGGCCCACGGCCACGTTTTCTAACCTGCAAGGGCCGCTGCCGTGGTAGTCTCCTTGGAAAATCAAACTATAGATCAAAAGAGTACTTGTATATTCTAGATCAATGCAATAGCTCTCGTCTCGGCTCGGTGCGCCATGTCTGCGGTGATGCTCAGTAAGCTGCCCAGGCCGTCTGCCTGTGCCGTCCAGTCGTCCAGTGCCCGTGCCTCGCTCGTGTCGCCGCTAACATTCTGTGCCCGTATTAAGTCGCCCAGAGTCTGCAGACGGCAGCGGCCAGCTGCTGTTTGGTAGGCGCCACGCTCCCCACGCCATTCGGCCTCGGTCCGCGCCGTCCACATCGTCTTGGACGCGCAGAGCGGAATGGCTTGGTACTGGTCCATAGTCTCGCACGTAATGCCGGCGTTGACAGACACGATCTGGCCCAGGGCAAAGAAGACCAGCGCCGTCCTGCCCGCGCCGTCAGTCGACCTTGCCTCGTGGCGTGATCACGTTTACATACCTGATTTTCGATTCCATCGGTACCCAGTCGTTCCAGTTGGTGCTGTGCGCACCGGTCACGGCAGCCTCGCGAAATCGCACACACAAAAGCTTGAACGTAAACAGCAGCTCGTGGTTCAGCCCCGCCGGCTCAAACGTCTGGTCGACAGCCCGCATAATCAGATAGATAGTCTGGGCTTGGACGGCGGCGAGTAGATCGGTGCTGGAAAAGGTTTCAACCTGTACGAACAAAAGTTAGTCATATTTCATTGAGGCTTATAGGATGGACTGCGCCCCGACGTTTTCCATGGCGAGTTGGCTTTCTGATCTGACTGAATGCCAGAGAAAAGGCCTCGTCTCGGCCGTGCGCGAGGCAAACAGATGTGCAATGCCCATGCAATGTGCCAAAGGTCGCGGCAGAGGGCCAGAGCCGCCATTGTGCCAGTGGGCGTGGATAAAGGGCGGAAAGGTCTCGCGACGGAGCATCATGGTTGGGTAGGACCGCAGCATCTGCACGGTCAGCCGTGTGCTCTGCCTGTCGAGCGGGTCCACGGCCGAGAGACCCGTAAGACAGTCGAAAAATGGGGTCAGTGGCATGGTGATACTCTGGAAGAAAAAGGGCGTGGGGGATCGAGAGCTCCGCGAAAGACGGTCAACGCCGCCACTCTCCTGCATTTGCGGCGCCGTAGTTTCGTAATTGCCAAAGAGGAACTCTGACCTCCCGTTTTCCAGATCAGTGGGATACGTGTCCAATCCGACGCCAAAAGTTGAGATCTCCCACATGTCGAGTCCCGGATCTCCCAGACCGCTGTCTGTACTCGCATCTTGAGGTGTGGGTTGCTGGCCGGCCACGTCTGCGCCACCGGGCCGTTCATATACGCATCCCAGGCTCTTTTCCGCGCACCTCCGGCATGGCGACTGAAAGTCGCATTTGGCCTTGGCCGCGTTACACGGCCGGCAAGCTCTCGCCCTCGCTCGTGGCCGGCCCGAGGTCTTGAGGCAGTAGGCCAGATGTCGGCGATGCGAAGATGCTGCTTAGTCAGAAGATTCATGGCCCGGGTGGGAACTCGACGAACCGGACAAGAACGGCTTGTGGCATAGGGCGCAGCAATGCATTGGAGTAGGTGAAGATGTGTTGCACGGCATTGCCAACCCGAGTAACACGGTGCTACGAACGGAGCACGGAGAACGGAAACGGACGAGGCGGCTGACGGGGGAGTGAAAAGTGGGGGGGGAGCGCCCTGGAGCATTATTCAGCAAGGCACGATTCGGGAACAATGGGCGGACGCTACTTAATTCCGGGCCACTTGTCCCGGGGCAGTTGCACTATTTCAAACAAGCTTTGGTCCCCCATAAACGGCTCGCTATTCATTGCAACATACCCCGCCGTCAGCGGATCAACAGCAGGACAGCGCGTCTGCGTCTTGCTCTTTTGATTTAGACTGGTTTCATACACATCTTCAACCTCGGTCTTTCCGCCTCGCGCAGGCCGAAAGACACGTACGAGGATGCCTTGACGGCCCGTTTTCGGTATCGGCCGTCAGCTGAAGGGGGGGCCAATGCAACATCACCCCACAAGGCAGCATGGCAGGGCAGCGTGAAAATAAAGGAGGGGTGGCTGGCAGGGCCAAGCCGCATTTCTTTCTTTCCTTTTTTCTGTTTCGACTGACAGCGCTTTACCCGGATTCAATCGTCACGGCATCGTGATGACGGTCGACGAGAGAGACATGGCGGAGAAGACGCCAGCCGAGAGAGGACTGGCGATGAAGGATCTTTGGGAGGAGGCAGCCCGAGAGTTCGAGAAGATATGCGGCAAGTCGCTGCTCAACGGCCCGGTGCGCAACTTTGGCGACGTGCAGACGATGATTGAGAGCGCCAGTAAGAAGAGCGGCAGCGATGCGGAGGACCAGGCCAAATGGGACAAGGCCAAGTCGGTGGCCATGTCGTCGCTCAAGTACCTCAAGATGCTGGTCGGGGCCGCTTCGCAGGCGTCTGATTTGGTAAGCTCCCTTGGAAGCTCCCTGGAGACGATTCAACCCGAGCTGTGCTGACACGCTGGCAGATTCCCATTCCGGCAGGGGCGACCAACATCACGTCCAGCGCCCTCTGCTACGTCTTTGACATTCCCAGCCGGATCAAGGGCTACAACGACGCGGTCGACGGGGTGTTCTCCGAAGTGTCAACGGCGCTGGCCCAGTTCCAGATCTACTCAGCCATTGGCAGCGCAGCTCACCCGTCGCTCATTATCCAAATCCACCAGGTCATGACGGCCTTTGTGCAGCTGTGCGGCCACGTGGTCAAGTACCGCCAGGGCGGCAAGATGCACCGCTCATGGCAGCAGTTCAAGTCGACGCTGGGTGACGATTCGGGACTGCAGGGAGCCTTGGACACGTTTGCGGCAGCGCTGACGCAGCATCACCACCTCGAAGGGACGGTGTCGCTCGCGATCGTGATCCAGTCGCACCGGCAGCTCGAGGTGGTGCTGCTGGGCTTGGCGGACACGCTGATGACGGCCCGCGAGACGCAAAAGGGAGTGCAGATGCTCACAGACGACGCGGACCGGGCCAAGACGCTGGGCAAGATCCGCGACGCGCTCGACGTGCCGGGCATGGTGCGGCTGGACACCAACACGACGCAGACGTGCACCAAGATTTACGAGCAGCGCGGCGAGCACACGGGCGAGTGGATCTGGGGGCACGAGGCGTACGTGGCGTGGATGGCGGCGGCGGCGGCGGCGGTGGCCAAGCCGGCGAATTCGGCCACGGCAGCAGGCGGCGGCGGCGGCAGCGGCAGCACCAACAGCCACGTGCTCTTGGTCGAGGGCCCACCGGCGTCGGGCAAGACGCTGGCCGTGGCCATGATCACGAAGCGGCTCGAGGGCGCGAGCGCGGGCCGGCGGGCGTACGTGGCGCACTACTTTTTCCCGGCGGGGGCCAAAAAGACCGAGGACGGCGCCGAGAGCGGCTCGGTGGTGGCGGCGCTCAAGTACATGGCCTTTCAGATTGCGCGGACCGACCAGACGGTGCGGCAGACGCTGGGCAAGGCGTGCGAGACGCCCGAGACGTTCCGGCGGCTGAGCGGGCCCGAGTCGCTGGAGCGGCTCTGGACCGAGCTCGCCATTGGCAGCCGGGCCGGCTCCACGGCCACGTACACGCTCGTGTTTGACGGGCTGGAAAACGTGCCGGCCGAGCAGGTGCGCGCGCTGCTGGACTTTGCCGTGGCGCTGGCGGCGGCGCCGTATGGCGGCCGTGTGCGCGTCCTGGCCAGCGGCACGCCCGAGCTGTTCCGCACCGTGGCGGCGCTGCACCTCGACGTGGCCGCCCACAACGAGCCCGACATGCGGCTCTGGCTCGACCTGGCCCTGCAGCAACAAGGCATCCTGCAGGACACGCGCGCGGGCTCGGCGGCCCGGCGCGCCCGCGACGCCATCCTGGAGAAGCTGCCGCGCAAGGTGGCCGGCAGCTACTCGCTGCTGCAGTTTGAGCTGCACGCCGTCATGCGTCTTCTGGGCGACGGCAAGGACCTGCAGGCGCTGCACCGGCTGCTCGACGCCGCCACCAGCAGCCGCGAGGCCGCCATCAAGAGCCTCGAGCGCTCGCTCAACGCCAAGGAGATCAGCCAGCTCAACGAGCTGCTGCGCTGGATCCTGCACTGCGGGTTTCGACCGTCCCTGTCCGGCTACGAGGTCATCATGGTGCGTGTCCACGGCTTTCTTATCTTGTCCAGCCGGCTCACACCCCCCCGCAGTTCCTCTATCTCGGCACCGAGTCGCTCGTGTCGCTCGAGTACACGATCAAAAACAAGTTCGCCGCCGTGCTCAAGGTCGACGACGACCAGACGGTCACCGTGCAGGACGGCGTCCTCGAGTATTTCGCAAAGGACGAGGACAAGAAGCTCGACGCCCGCGACCGCGCCACCATCAGCATGACCATTACCATTTCCAACGTCGACCGCGAGACCTGCGCCAACTTCCTCTGGGACCTGGCCAACAAGGCGATCCGTGAAAAGTTCAAGTTCGAGTTTGACACCACCTCCAGCAGCAGCCTGGCCGTCATTGGCGTCGACGAGCTGACCGCGCTGCACGCCGTCGTCACGCGCAGCCTCGACTACTTTCTCACAAAGGACGTCACGGATCCCAAGTACACAGTCGGCGCCCAGTTCCTCGGCTACTTGTCCTATCACCTGATTCAACTGCGCGAGTTTGAGGAGAAAAACCTGGGCTTCCTGTCGCCCAGCGAAAAGGCCACCATTGGTCAGAAATTGTACCGCGTCTTCACCGAGGAGGCGATCCTGCAGCGCTGCCGGCTCGTGCTCGACTCCTCCTATCTGGTGCGCAGCGAGCTCGCAGAACTGCACGACTGGATGACCGATTCGGCCGTCACCCGGAAGCTGGACAAGCCGTGGCGGGAGCAGGTGCGGCTGGCGCGAAGTCCGACCCAAGGCTTCCTAAAGGACTTTACCAGCATGATCGTCAAAGGTCTCTTGCGCTCAAGGACTATGAATCCAAAGACGGCGAACTCTTGGATTGCGAATCTCATTCGGGCTGTGCGTGTTTTCTTCTCTTCTTCTGATTCTCTTTCCTTGCCCTCTTTGTTGTTCCGCGCTTACCGACCAGGACATGGACACCGATGAGAACACTAGCATCGACGCAGACGTTGAGAGGTTTAGCAGCTGGTGTCAAGCCTTTCTCGGCCTGTCCGACGACGACCTGGACTCTCTCTGGTACGAACGTCTCGGCGACGCGCTGTATGCATACGGGGGGGGGAAGGACCCCGCCAAGACCGTGGCTCTCTACGAGCAAGCCATGGGCAAGGGGAATCCGAGCTGGACGTGTCGTCGCGGTCTGGGCAAGGCCCGCTACATGGCCGAAGACTACAAGCAGGCTGCCGTCGAGTTGGCGCTGGCCATGACGGCCCACGACGAAGATGCCGCCAACGCGACCGATGATGTCCAGAGAAAACGCGACGATGCTGGCAACGCGACCGACGACACCCAGAGAAAACGCGACGTGGCCGAGTTGCATCTGTGGATGGCTCGCTGTGCTGACAAGCTGGGCGACGCTGAGGCGGCGGCCGACCACTTCCAGGCTGCCAGTGCGAGCCCGGACGAGATCCAGGCCAAGGAGGCCCAGGTCGGCCACCTGCGCGCGCGCCTGGACGGGCCGGACGAGGACCACACGCGCACGGCACTGCGCGAGGCCCTGGCGGCCGACGGGGGCATCGAGCAGATGGCCGTCGTGCTCAAGCTGGTGGCGGCCGAGCCCGACCACGACGTGCTGATCGAGCGGCTCTTTACCGTGGCCAAGCCGCCGCCACCGGGCCTGCTGCAGGACCTCGTGCGGGCCATGGAGGTGGCCACAGCTACGCCGCCCCGGTCCCGATCACGATCCCGCCACAAGCCGGCCGCCATGGACGACGCCCAGTTTGCCGAGCACGCCGTCCGCGGCGCCCTGCTCTTCGACCGCGGCGTGGCCGCGTACCGCTACGGCATCTGTCCGGCCGGAGAAGACGACGCCATCGAGGCCGCGCTGCGGCTCTGGCACGAGAGCCGGCGGCTGCTCGACGGCGTCGGCGGCAGCAACGCCTTTACCATCCGGCGCAACGCCGCCACCGCCCTGGCCCGGCACTACTTCCAGGCCATGGTCGACGGCAACCACCTGCGCCACCTCGAGGCGCTCAAGGCGCTCGACGCCGACGCCGACGATGACTATGCCAACTCGGTCAGCCTCCTCGGCGCCTTTTACTCGATGCGCGGCCAAGCGAACGAAGCGAGGGCCTTGCTGCGGCGCCGGCTCATCGACGGCCTCGCGATCCTCAATGACAACATTCTGGAAAACGATTCGTATGCCTATCTGCGCATCCTCGAAGTCTCGCTTCTGTGTCGGGACTTTCGCAACGCCGCCATTGCATTGTCTCTGTACGGGCCTGCTGACCTTGTTACGTCCGCGCTGGAGTTCGAGCTGTCGGATATCCCAATCGGGCAGAGATACGCCAATGTCGAGACTTACGAGGACGCCAAGGAGGAGGCGAATGGGGATGCACATGAGGATGCGAGCGAGAATGCAGATGAGGACACAAACGAGAACAACGAAACCGAGGACGCCAAAAGCAAGGATGCAGACGGCAACGAGGACACCGGTGAGACGGCAAACAAGGACACCGATGAGAACGACGTTGAAGACGCCAAGAAACGCGTCCTCGCTATCCTCTCAGCCCTATCCACAGAGATCGTCACCGCTGTCAAATCCCAAATCCCAGACGCCTCGAAGCAGGCCCAGCGCATCAACTTGGCCAAGGCACGCGCCGACGCTCTCGTGGCGGCTGACCAGGCTGAGACCACGGACCAGACTGAGACGACACGCGAGACCGAGACGAAGGACCAGACCAAGACGATAGACCAGACAAAGACCACAGACCAAGCCGAGACGAAAGACCAGAACGAGACAAAGGACCAGGCCAAGGCGACAGACCAGACAACGACCACGGACACAGACTCTGGCCGCTCCGAGGCCGTCCTGGCCCACACCCTCCTCCAGCGCAGTCTAGGCCTCTTCCAGGAAGTCCACACTCCCACACCCAGCTTCAACCGTTACCAGTGGATCTGGACCTGCGACGGTAGCCCCCCTGACGGCAGACCCTGTCCGAACCGCCTCAGCTTCGAAACCGAGTTTTACCAGTGCACGTACTGCGCCTCCTTGACCTTTTGCCGCGGCTGCCTCGAGCGCCTGCGCGATCCCACCATGCAGGCCGCGATGCGCTGCAGCGCCAAGCACCAGTGGGTCGTCATCCCACCTTTCGGTTGCGACTTCTACGTCGGGATGCGCGCCAAGAGTCTGTGCGTGCCAGGTGTGAAGCGCCGGGAGGGCGACTACAGCATCTACGAGTTTACCTGCGACGATGCAGACAGCCGGGAGGTGATTGACGTGAAAGACTGGCAAAAGGCTTTGGCGGAGGAATGGTCGGCCTAGGCCCGATTGGCAGGTGCAACTAGTAATAGCAGGGCTGACTGCATACCGGGGTGAGGGACGGCCAAGTAGCTTTGCTATGCTATGCGTGTAATCGTTCCGCTTGGTTATATTTGAGCAACCTGGACTACTAGAGAGCTCAACAAGATATAGCCTACGCAGAAAATGTCTCTCCTGGTTGATGAATCCAGTTTTATTAGTGCGATTTAAAAGTAGAAATGGGCCATGAGTTTACAAAACTATATTGATACTAACAGATGATACACAATGGACGTAAAGGCAGTCTATAAGAAATAAGAGAGAGAGTCAGAGTACAACTTGCTCTCATGCTAGGCACCTAATAAATTTAGTACAATCAAACCGAGGAAACTAATATGACTTCTTCTCTGGCCCATTGCATTAGGTTAGTGTATTTGTGTTTTATTGTTGCGGGAAAGTTATATATAAACATGCCTTTAGACACGAGGTATTTGATTTTTTACTTGATCAAGGTTGTTTGTTAACTCAGATGTAGAAAAAAGCTAAATCAACCTTAGGAACTCTCTCCTAAAACTGTATTTTGCAAATTTAGGTTAATGCTATAGTATGAATTGTTGCGAGATATTGTGTGTACCATAACTATTCAAGATCCGACCGCAGTCATGGCCCGCTCCGTAACTCTCCACGGCGCGTAAAGCTTCGCGCGGCCGTTGTAGGGGCTGATCCCATATAATTCCACTTCGTTTCTAACTACGCTAAAAAATCTCGTTCAACGCGTGCTGTGCCCTGTTGTCGTTGATTTTGTAGTACATTTCTGCGAGGTCCTTCGCGAGTCTTTTTTTCAATGCTGTCAATGGCCAGCTTGGCCTGGGCGGGCCCGATTGCGTCCGAGTCTGCCATTACAAATTGGTTGTTGGTAAGTAGTGTAAAGGAGGGTAAGTTAACGGAAGAGGTTGAGAATCTTTAGGACTTTATTTTAGCTTTAATAATAGTACGCTGCTAGCAACAATGGTTCGTCCCACGATGGCCTAGTACCTCACAGGTTTTATGCGATCACAGGCGGTTCGGTCATTCTTTGGTTCATCTTATTTCTTTCTTTCGTCTCACTCACACTACGAAAAATCACGAAAGCCTACTAAAACACTTGCACCAGCCGGAGGATAGGGACGCCCTACTGATGGTGGTGCTAACAAGGGTACGCCCAGCCATAACTCACAACTCATTGGCTCCAGAATATAAAAAGGTTACCAACGCAAAGGTACGACGAGGCGGAGCCCGTTTCCATCCAGCGTCACAGAATAATACTAGTACGACAGAAATGGACTCTTCTTCCACGTTATAAAATATATACATATATATATTTTATAAATATATCCATCTACCTCTTACTGATCCTGTAGGCCCCGATGAGCAACTGCTCGCGTGGCAACCGGAAAATCAATGCGGGCCAAGCGGGACGATACGGCCAACGGACGCATTCGTCGGGCCATCTGTGATCTCACAAACAATGGGTATAATATTGCTAAACTCTCCTATGCACACGCGTTAGGATAGGCTGTAAAGAGCATTTCCGAAAATGAAGTATTTCCACCAAGCCAATGAGCCCAATGCCCATGGCTGCGTGCGCCAATCAAAAGTCCGCCATGGCCCAACCCGCCTCAGAGGTAGCTCAGGGCTACGCTCAACAATGGAGAAGCATCCGACCAGTCCCATCCAAGCACGTGTCCGCCACTTCAAGGGCTAATCAGCAGCCCCCAGCACGGCAGTCGAGAGTTCAACTCTCACACGTGCTAACGGTATGCATGGCTATGCATCCTCGTTTACGCGGCTCGGAAACGTCCCGGTTGCTTCGTCTAGGGAGTCGGCATGGTCCCGGCAGGGCATGTGGCGAGCTCGCCTGTCTTGTCCGACTCACGGCGTATATACACCTCCGAGGCCGACAGACGCGACCGTTCATGGCGTCTCGCCCGCTATATTCTGGAACGGCCACTGCAGCAGGTCGGCCATGGATGGCGGTATGGACTGGCTGATGGTCTGCAGAGTGATGAGCGGCCAGGTTCTGGTGAACCAGACCTTGTTCGTGGTCTTTTGCACCACGACGCAATAGTAGCCAAGCACGATGAGCGCCGAAGGCTCCTTGTCCTTGATCATTTGTATAAAGTTGTCGGTCATGCCGATCGGCCAGACCATGACGATCCGCAGCTCCAGGTCGGACGACCGTTCCAGGCAGTGGAGACAGAGGTCGTGCAGGCTGACAATCTCACGGTCGACGTAGGCGGCGGCAGTGCGGCGGTCGGCCAGCTGCTCCGAGAGCGGCTTCCGGAGCTGCTGCAGGCGCTCGCGGATCTCGCTCCAGACGGTGAGCGAGAGGCTGTTGGACTTTGCGTTGCGAAAGAGCTTGTGAAAGGGCCCGCGCTGGATGACGGGCTCCCACGTGAGGAGGACGGCCTTGAGGCCCTTGAGCAGCACAAAGACCTCGACGACGTCGTCCAGCATGGGGCGGTCGTTTCGCTTGTCGTCGGCGTGGATCGTCAGCGACGCAAAGGCCACAATGGTGATGACGGAGGCCGCCATGAAGAGCGTGTGGCAGTTGGTGCCGTCGAGCCGGGACAGGTCGGCGCGCATGTCGCAGAGGCCGAGGTTCTGGTGGTAGGCGGCAATGTACGAGTAGTACGCCTGCCGATGCGGCCGCACGTGGGCCAGGTGAAAGGCCGAGTAGGCCAGCAGCAGATGCAGCAGGTACGTGTCCTGCAAGGCCGCGTCGACGGCGGCGCTCTGCCACGTCGGGCCGACCTCGTCGGCCCACGGCATGGACAGATAGGCCACGGTAGAGTAGTGGTGCATCAGCTCCATGTCCGTGGCCCACACGCACTTTTGGTCCGTGGTCGTCGGGGCCTCCATGGCGACGTCGACGTCGACGTCGACCGACGACGACGACGACGGAACGACGGCCATGGCCAGACTGCCCGGCGTCGGCGCCTGCGTCTGGCTGCTGCTGCTGTCGCCGTCGGGCACGGTCGACTCCGATCGGGCGCGGCTGGCGGCGGCTGCGCGCACCGTGCTGGGCTTTTGTTTTCTCCCAGTCAGGCCGACATTTTCTCCAAAAGGACAATCCACCCGAGAGAAACACACCTTTCGCGACAGCGGCCCGGAATCCGGAGCCGGCGGAACCGACTCCTCCCGCCCTGACAGGCCGTCCGTCACAAGACTGCAGGGAATGCCATGTCGCTGGCAGGCGCCGCACGGTCGGTTCTCATCGCACTGCACGAACACGCAAGACACCCATCAATAGCTGCCCTCAAAACACGCTGTCAGCCAAGACCAAAAAAACTCACCTTTACGCGTCGCTGGCGGCATTTCCGACAGCCGCTTCGCGACTTGCTGTAACCCAGTCTTGGCATATCCGCAGTACGCTCACACAAATATCCATAGCCGGACACAAGAAACGGGCGCGTGGGTACGTCCCCGGCGGTGTCTGTGGCTGTGTTTCGTCCGCGCCGGATTTGGCTTCGATGGGCTTCAGCCCGCTGTTGCTACGTGTATCGCGTGACACACACACGTGACATGAGTGAGGGGTCTTGCCATTACGTCTTTGCCGTTCTACAGTGTCGCTCGTTTTCCATAAAGGTGTCACTACCGAAGAATGCGACATCTGAAACCCAGAAACAAACTTGCAGACTGCGAATAGAAGAAATAACGAGACTGTGGTTCCCGCTATTCTGAGGGATTAATCGACAAACACTAAAAATGCTTGCATTTTTGCTTGTCCAACCCTTCGAAATGACTTTGGTCGCACTGTGCCCTTCAGCCTCTCCCGTCCCGTCGGACGACTGCGAACCAATGAGACGACGTCAACACGAAAATGTAGTCTCGAAATTGCCCTCGACGCCCGCAAGATGAATACACCGTAAACATAATCAAACACCACCCCGTTCATGCCCTTTTTTGCACTGCCGGCGTCACCGTTTTACCGTTTGGCCGTTTGACCTCTTTCACCGTTTCACCCATTAGCTATGCACGCCCGAGGTCCGCTTGCGCATGACCTCTCTCCGCTCCTTGTCCTTTGCTGCAGGGGTTCGTCAGTCATGCAACTCGATCAGAGGGGTTGGACGGACACCTACCAGCATCCCACGTAATGAACTCGTGCAGCGCCGAGCCTGCCGGCACCATGGGCAGAACAGGGACCTTCTTGTCGGTCATGACCTCGAGCAGGGCCGGGCCCTCGGTGTCAATCAGCCACTTGAGGCTGTCGACAGTCTCGGCCGGGTCGGACACGCGCCGGTGCTGCAGGCCCATGGCGTCGGCCAGCTTCATAAAGTCGGGGTTCTTTTGGTGCGTGTGCGAGTAGCGGTCCTCGTAAAAGAGGTTCTGCCACTGCGTCACCATGCCCTGCTCCTCGTTGTTGAGCACAATCACCTTGACGGCGATGCCAAACTGCGCCGCCGTCGACAGCTCCGTCAGCGTCATGTTGAAGGAGGCGTCGCCGTCAATGTCAATGACCAGCGCGTCCGGCCGCGCCACCTTGGCGCCAATGGCGGCCGGCAGGCCAAAGCCCATGGTGCCGAGGCCGCCCGACGTGACCATGGTGCGCGGGTGCCGCCAGCGGAAGTGCTGCGCCGCCCACATCTGGTGCTGGCCGACGCCGGTCGTGATGACCGTCTCCTGCTTGCGCTCCGACGTCAGCTTGCTGAGCTCCTCGATCAGCGTCTGCGGCTTGATCAGCCCGCCGCGCTCCTCGCGCTCAAAGTCCGACAGCGGCCAGCGCGCCTTCCAGTCCTTGATGTCGGCGAACCAGGCCTTGCGCTCGGCCATGGTGCGCTCCTGCACCTGCGGCAGCAGCCGCTGCAGGTTCGCGCCCACGTCGCCCTCGACCGACTCGGTCGCCTGCACCACCTTGTTGATGTTCTTGGGCATGATCTCAAAGTGCACAATGCCGCCGCGGCCCTCGGCCGCCGCGGCCTTGGCGGCCGGCGCAAACTTGGCAATGTTGAGCGTGACGCGGTCGTCGAAGCGCGCGCCCAGCGCAATGATCAGGTCGGCGTTCTGCATCGCCATGTTGGCGTAGGCCGCGCCGTGCATGCCGAGCATGTGCAGCGACTTCTCGTCCAGCTCGTCAAAGCAGCCCAGGCCCTGCAGCGTCGTGGTCACCGGGATCGACGCCTTGTCCGCGAGCTCCTTGAGCAGCGCCACGCCGTGCTCCGAGCAGGACACGCCGTAGCCGGCGTAGATGATGGGCTTCTTGGCCACGTTGATCAGCTCGGCCACGCGCGCAATCGACTGCGTCAGCTGCTTCTCGCCCAGCGCCTGCACAGCCCGCGAGGCCGCGCTCGGCATCGACGGCAGGTCGCACTGCGTCGGGATCGCCCGCCGCAGCACGCCCGCCGTGATGTCCTTGGGCAGGTCGACCAGCACCGGGCCCGGCCGGCCGCTCGTCGCAATCTCAAACGCCTCGTTGATCCGCCGCGGCAGCTCCGCCACGCTCTTGACCATGACGTTCCACTTGGTGCACGCGCGCGAGATGCCAATCACGTCGGCCTCCTGGAACGAATCACTGCCGATAGCCGTGGTTGGCACCTGGCCCGAGAACACCACCATGGGCGTGCCGTCGGCAAACGCGTTGGCCATGGGCGTGATCACGTTGGTCGCGCCCGGACCCGACGTCACCACCACCACGCCGGGCTTGCCCGAGGCGCGTGCGTAGCCCTCGGCCATGTGGCCCGCGCCCTGCTCGTGTTTCGGCAGGACAAAGTCAAAGTATTTCGAGTTGTAGATCGCATCGAAAACGGGGAGAATCGCGCCGCCGGGATAGCCAACTGTCGACAGAGTCAGTACGAGGGACGAGACAGTTCACACCATGCGTGACGTACAGATGTGCTCCACGCCGTGCCGCAGCATCATCTCGTGGAAGATCTCGCCGCCTGTCTTGCCAATGAACCTGTGTGATGCTGTCAGTTCGTGCCCCTCCACTTGGTCGTGTGCATCACATACGACTCGTCCATGACTGTCCGCCGCGGGCTCACGAGGGGCTGCACCGGTTTCCGGCCAACCGGTCGGAGACTGGCCCGTGGTGTCGCTTGCGCATCGCTAAAAAGGTTAGACGAGTGTACGAGGAGCCGCAGGGACGCAGAGACGGGTCACACGCACGCAGAAGCCGCCGCCGAGGTCGTCTGATTCCGCACGCCAGCAACCCGCAGAGAGCTGACAAGACACCGGGCCTGGCTTGGCCGCAGGGCCTGCCGCACGGCCTGGGCTGAAGATGCGCAACGCAGCATGATCGAGGTGAGAATGGGGGAGAGGAGAGGATCGAGAGAGGCGAGACGGTGAAAGGCGGTACCGGAAGCCGCAGTTGCTGCAACGGAAACGGCAGAAACGAAGTGGTAAGAAGTCTTGGTCCGGGACCGAATTGATTGCGTGCCGTCCCTCTATTTCAAGATGCTGGCCTGGGGGGCAGAGAGGTCGGGGAACTCGACAGATGACTCACGGGCTCAATCTAGAATTGGTCTGTTCCCCTCTTACCGATATTTTCTGTCCCAAAAGAAAATCATTTTTTTTGTTGCCGATTGTGGGGCAACTTGCACTGGCTCCTTTTCCGACAAGGTTCCCGGCATTCTGCGTGCTTCCCGCTATCGGACGGTCACATGGGGGACCCAACGTGTTCTTTTCCCGTAATTGGCGGCCGCCTAGGCCTACCGAGCCAGTCCACAGTTTGCCTGTCTGCCTGTCGGACGAGCGGTTTTTACGCAATCGCAATACCAACACGGAGTACAGCGTCGGCCTCGGTGTCGGATTTTGCCACAGAGCTCGATAAGAGTCAATTAGGGCATATCTAGGGACATCGCAGCGCGCACGAGACTTTCCCCACACTTACGCTGACGGCTGACTGGGCATATCCAGACGAATCACTGCATTCCCATTTCGTTCATACTCACTGCTGCCACCAATCCCATTGTTGCTGTTGCCACCCTGTCCCCTTTCCCCGCCTTCCGGTTCTTGACGGACGTAACTGTCGGGCTTGTTGTTCTCCTCGCTCGCCAGGACAGCGTTGTACTTGCGAAAGGCGGATTCGACCAGCTGGTCGACCTCTCGGCGGTCCCGCCCTAGGACGCCGGCCTGCAGGAGCGCATACGTCTCCTCGATCCACACCTGCAGACGCGTGTATTCGACCTCGTCCTTGTGCAGCCGCTCGGGCAGGCCTTGTCCTTTGAAGAGGGCCAGCATGCCCGCGATGACCGTGTTCACCGAGCCCAGAACCGTAATGGCCACCGCATGGTCGCCTGCGACGGGCCCAAACGCGGTCAATGTCGCCCCAACAAGGATCTGCACCAAATGGCACGTGTAGATAAGAATGCTGACAATCCTGCACAGCCACAACTTCTGTCGTCGTCCCTTAATGGCGGCACGATAAATGCCTGTGGCTGTCCTGCGACCCAGTTCCAACGTCGCCCAGTCCGTGTCACCCGTCGGCCGGTCATCTATCCCGACGGCGCGCCGGAAGATGGCCAGGCTCTCGTCGTCCCGCTGGCGCGGCTCCAACCCGGCCGGCGGTCCCCAGGTGTGATGGCCGGGCTCGTTGGGGCTGAGAGCTCGGGATGTCGACTGGCTCGGCTCCGGATGCGACGGTCCTGCCCCGATGACCGTGGACGAGCTACTGGGCACGGGGGATGGATTGGGCTGGTGAGAAGGAGCGGGCGCTGATTTAGCGGATGTCTCGGACAGCAGTGGCTCCCGTTCTGCTGCGTCTTCACCGGGAGACGGCATCGTGAGCCAAAGTCAGAGAGCTGTTTGGCAAGAACAGTGTCGATAAGCTAAAGGACGTGATGGGATGTGTTGCGTAAAAGTTGCTAGGTACGGGTAGTTTGGACAATACGAAACAGATCAACGCCCGGGGAACAGCGTTTGCTACAATTTGCCATGCTAGGCAACGCACTGTCCTCTTTGGGGATCATGCGCCCAGGACGGAAGCCGCGACAGGCAGGAAAGGTGGAACTCGGGACTCCACGAGGTCGCTGTGGATCTGAGCCTCCACCAATCACGTGACCCGTCGAGTCGCGAACCGATCAAATTTCAACGCGACTGTGGCGCCTTTTGCTCAAACCATCTGAAGCTTCACTTCCACGGCCATTCTGGAGCATGCGCGCCACGCACTAGCAATCTCACCCTGCGCATTCGAACCGACCAGCGGCCGTCCTTTGCTCCGCGCCCATCGTGCAGCCGCTGCCTCCGGGCATTCGATGCTTGCGTCGCCTCGTTGTTTACCCTCTCTTTTTTCGACCTTTTGCCTTGCCATACAAACGCAGCGGCGGCCACAATCCTCACCATGAGCCAACCGACGTCGGTGCCGCAGGCCTACTGGTCTTCCTATGCACCGCGCTTGCGCGCCTACAACAACTCCCTTTTGGTGGCGGTCAACCCCAGCGCGCCCGCCGTCCCAAAGACGACCAAACGGGGCACGACGATCATAAACTATGCCGAAGACGGCTTCGAAGACTATGACGACGACGACGACGATCTGCGGCGGAGGCCGGCAGGACTGCGCACGCTGCGGCGGGACGACACCGCCAGCAAGTCCGAGTCGTACGAAAAGGTCGGCAAAGATACGGAGGAGCCAGTCGAAGTGCAGGGCATATGGCGCGATTGGCAGGGCAAGTCGCGGTACCCGAGATCCGACGCGGCCAACTACGTGCAGGCGTGTCTGCCGTCGACGCTGATTCCGATCCGCATCGACATTGACATCCCGGCCTTTGTGCCCTTGGCGCCGCTGGGACCGCCAATTGGACCGCAGCCGGGCGCCCCCGGCATCAATGCCCAGTTTGACATGACCAACCCGCTCAACCGGCAGTCGGAGGTGACGACGCCGTTTCGCCTGCGCGACACGTTTCTGTGGAACCTGCACGAGACGCTCATCACGACGGACCAGTTTGCGCTCGGCCTCACCCAGGACCTGGATCTGCCGATCCGCTCTTCGGTTGCGGCGGAAATCAGCAGGCAGATCCGGACACAACTCGAGGAGTATGCCGGTGTCGCGCTCCATCCTCTCTTCCACGCGCAGTCCAACATCTCGGGCCCGGCCGCGCCCACACCCGACTCTGCGACCCCCGCGCGGGCGACGCCCGTTCCGTCGTCCGTCTCGGCCTCGGCACCAGCTCTGGCACCGGCACCGGCACCGGCACCGGCTGCGCACGATGTCAAGGCGACGGCCACAGCGATACACTCGGACTCGGAAGACTACAACCCCGACGACACGTACCGGTGCATTGTGAATCTGAGCATCAATCTGTCGTCGCGGCTGTACACGGACAAGTTTGAATGGTCCCTATTGCATCCGCCAGGGACGGCCGAGGCCTTTGCCAAGCAGACGTGTGCCGATCTGGGGCTGGCGGGCGAATGGGTGCCGGCCATGACGCATGCGATTTACGAGGCGGTGCTGCGGCTCAAGAAGGAGGCATGTGAGGCGGGCGGCTTGGTGGCCGGCTTTGGCCCGGGCGGCCTATCGGACTTTCCCAATGATGCGGCGATTTCAGCGGCCGGCGAAGGCGCTGGATGGCGATACGACCCGGAGCACCTGGGCGACGCTTGGGAGCCCAAGCTGGAGACACTCTCCAAGGAGGAGATTGAGAGGCGGGAGGGCGACCGGGAGCGGCAGCTGCGGCGTCTACGGCGAGAAACGGCACGATTCAGCAGCAACACGGGGATGGCGGGCGGGGTGCCGCTGGGTTTTGGCTTTGGCGGTCTGGTGGAGCAGGAGGAGGAGCGGATGGGCCGCGGCGAGCGGAGCAAAAAGAAGAAGCGGTTCCGCAGTTTGTCGCCGCTGGGGCGGTCGGGCACGCCGGGCGGACGGGGGACGCCCGACACGAGCGGGGGCGGCTACGGGGGCGGCGGCACGCTCGCGGACAATGAGCGGACGGCGTGGCGGTGCTCGCACTGCCGGGTCTGGGGAACGAGTGTGTGGGCGGTTCGGGACGGACCCCATGGACCACGGGTAAGCAGGGTGCAGAGGTTGTGCAATTTTGGACTTTCTTTACTAACACGCTGTGCCAGACGCTCTGCAACAACTGCGGTTTCATGTTTGAGCGGGACCGAAAGCTGCCACGGTGGACAAAGCTGCTGCATGCCACGGACCCGATCCTGTTGTAAGGATCTGTCCGTTTTCAACGCGTGGGTTTCAGGCTGGGGGGGTTGGGGTCATCAGGTGTTAATGTGCTGCTGTCTGTCTGGTTTCTCTGTCATGTCTTGGCTCATACATTCAGGCGGATGTGTTATTCTTTGTGCCACGGAGCTCGGGGTTCATACGGCCGGCGATGGTATACTAGATTAGTAAAGGGTTTGCGTTGGGCTCTGGCGGGTGTCCTGTAGTAATCACATGTTGTAAAGGCCCAAAAGCGAAAATTGGTGAAACTCGCATGGGAGTTATTGTGTTTTTGCGCCATGGTGAATGCGATTGAAGGCTGGTCTGCAGCAGGAGACCACAGCTGGCATCTCACTCTGGGCTTTCGATATTGCCACACATGTTAGCGACAAGCCCGGACACATTGATAGCGACATTCAGGCCATAGAGAAGCCCCTGATTTCGGCTCCCTCGGACTTTGGTGGCGCCCAATCACTGATTTACTTCACCCTTGACTACGTATATTGAAGTGAGAATGGTGCTGTTGACGTGGGTCCCATTACTGTTGATCTACCGCCGATGCTGCTCCTACTTGTAAATCTTACCACTACGGCCGCTACCAGCACCGCCACTGCTGTTGCCCTTGTGCTATGCCGGTAACTACCATAAAAATCAAAGGGTAGACTCCAGATCAAAATTAACTTTGGATCAAAAGGTCACTTGAGGATTGAAGGGTGCTTACAGTCACGCAAATCTCTTAATAATCAGAGGGTGTGATTAAAATAGAGGGGTGCATCTCTACACGCCCTAAATTGCACCTAAAATTTCTAGTCTTACGTTCAGGCGGGGTGGGCATCCGGCTTGTGAGAATCTCACTAACACAGGCCATTTCACGATCTCGCCATGTCTGGAACGGTGCCCGTTGTTTCTGCGCTGTCCGCCATTTACCCGCCGGACGCGGTGGCGGCGCAGACGGCACGATGGCAGCGGCTCCTCTCTGCGTTTGCGCTGCGCTACGGCGCGCCGGCCGACTTTGTGGCGCGCAGTCCCGGCCGGGTCAACATTATCGGCGAGCACATTGACTACTCGCTGTACAGCGTGCTGCCCATGGCCATCACGGCCGACTGCCTGCTGGCGGTGCGGGCGGTGGACAGCCAAGAGGCCGGCGTGTTCTCGGTCGAGACGGCCAACATGCAAAGCACGCAGTTTCCGCCGCAGTCTTTTACGGTGCGGCACGACGAGGTCGAGATTGACGCCACGGTGCACGAGTGGTCCAACTACTTTCGGAGCGGCCTGCGCGGCGCGCTGGACTTGTTGCAGGTGCAGGCGCCGTCCGGGGCGGCCGTGCTGTCGCCGCCGAGCCTGCAGGTGCTCATGGACGGCAACGTGCCGGCGGGCGGCGGGCTGAGCTCGAGCGCGGCGTTTACGAGCGCGAGCGCGCTGGCGGTGCTGTGTGCCAACGGCCAAAGGGCGGTGGACAAGACGGCGCTGACGGAGCTGGCCGTGGTGAGCGAGCGGCACGTCGGGGTCAACTCGGGAGGGTGAGTTTTTTTTTTTTTTTTTTTCTCTCTTCCTCTTTCTTTTGGGTTTGTCGTCGATCCACACTAACAAGTCAGCATGGACCAGGCGGCCTCGGTCTTGTCGGAGCGCGGCTCGGCGCTCCTCGTGTCGTTCTCGCCCCGGCTGACGGCCCGGCCGGTCGTGTTCCCGCCCACGCGCCCCGAGACGTGCTTCCTCATTGCGCAGTCGTTTGTCGTGTCCGACAAGTTTGTCACCGGCCCCGTGCACTACAACCTGCGCGTGGTCGAGTGCACCCTCGCGGCCGCCTACCTCCACGCCGTGCTCAACCCGCCCGGCACCGAGCTGCCGGCCGATGCGGGCCCGCTCGGCATCAGTCTGCACGGCTTCCACGAGACGTATTTTGGCGGCAGGCGGTCGGGCGGCGGCGATGGGGACATGCAAGACGAGCTGCGGGAGCTGCTGCGGCTGGTCGACCAGGTCCTGTCCCAGGACAGCTACACGCGCGAGGAGATTGCGGCCGTGCTGGGCGTCTCGGTCGAGGAGCTGCACGCCCGCTACATGTCGCGCTTCCCCGTGCGTGCCGACGTCTTTTGTCTGCGGCCGCGCGCCCAGCACGTCTTTGGCGAGGCCCTGCGCGTGCTGCGGTTCATGGATCTGCTGCGCGACGAGGCCACCACAGACACCACAGACACCACAGACACCAAAGACACGCAGGCCTACAATCAGCAGCTGGGCGCGCTGCTCAACGAGACGCAGGCGTCGTGTCGCGACCAGTACGACTGCAGCTGTCCCGAGATTGAGCAGCTGTGCGCCATTGCCCGCCGCGCCGGCAGCTACGGCAGCCGTCTGACGGGCGCCGGCTGGGGCGGCTGCAGCGTCCACCTCGTGCCGACCGACCGGGTCGCGGCCATCCGGGCCGCCTGGGACGCGGAATACTACTCCAAGATGGACCTGACCCCCGAGCAGCGCGAGGCCGCCGTTGTCGTCAGCCGGCCCGGAAGCGGCAGCGCGCTGATGATGCTGCAGGACGGACACTTGTGAGAAGAACGGGAAGCAGGAGGGGGGGGGCGGAGGCGGCACGTCCGTCTCGCCTGCTCGTCATTTTTACATGTATGAATACCCATGCACGATACATCTCCCCGTATATTGTTACATTGCAGAACCGCCAAACTTCCGAGGGGCCGGCTTCAGACATGGCTCTCCGGCTTGACTGCTGGCCTTGCTCGCTTGCGATCGACGTTCTTGATGCGTCGGTGCTGCTTCGCCTGCACCCGTCGGTACTTGATGTACAGGCCGACGGCGTCGCGCAGCACAATAAAGAGATAGCCGCCCACGAGGCTCCGGCCCCATTTCTCCTGTAGCAGGCCCGTGGCCCGCTGGTAGGGCGGCTTCACGACCCAGGACCGCGGCAGCGTCTTTTCCAGCACCTGGCCGGCCACGCCGGCGACGCGTGGCAGCAGCAGCTGTGTCGCCACGGCGGTCACAATGTCGGAAAAGAACGTCTCGCGCCGCGCTGCTGCGGGGGGGCCGACGCCGTTGAGTTGTGGCTCGGCCACGACGGCGGCTGCCGGCTGCGGCTCGGCCGCGGCCTGCTCTCCTCCTGCTGGCAAGCCGGCGTCGTCGTCTTCTGCAGCAGGTTGCGGTGGCGCCTCGTTGGCTCCGTCCACTTGCTGGGCGGGCTGGGCGGGCTGGGCGGGCTGGGCGGGCTGGCGCGGGGCGGCGGCGGCGTGGCGCGCACGACCTCCATGGCGCAGTCGTCGGCCGTGGGGGCGTCGGGCTACGCGGCCAACTCGCGCACGGCCCAGGTGAACCCGCCGTCGTTCCAGCTCAAGGCGTACTCGCCGGTGGCGCCGGGGGCCATCTCGGCGCTCAAGTTCTGCTCCGGGCCCAACATGCCGAGCCAGGGGTCGGGCATCCACTTCCACGTGTACGCGGCCGGCGTGCTGCTGGACTTTGTGACGCCGACGCCGACCATTGCCGCGCGCGAGTGCTCGCTCAACACGCTCGACCTGGCCTCGATGCGCTGGCAGAAGCTGGCCGAGGGCCGCGAGATCTTCAAGACGGGCTACCGCTGGCACTACTGCACCATGAACGAGGACGGCACCAAGGCCTGGCTGCTCGGCTGTCCCAACGGCGCCGGCGCCGGCGACCTCGGCACCAACGGCCTCGAGGAGTTTCTGAGCGACATTATGGAGATTGACCTGCGCCGCTACGGCTTCCTCGGCCACGCCGCCGCCGACGCCCGCGCCGACCTGCTCGGCGCCGGCGCCGGCGGCTGTGGCACCCGTCCGCTCTCGCGCGTCCGCCCCGTCGACGCCCCCTCGCGCGGCCTCGGCGCCGACCTGGCCAAGCTGTTTGACCAGCCGCCCGAGACCGGCAGCGGCGCCGACTTTGTCGTCACGGCCCACGCGGGCGACGACCACGCCGACGGCGACGACGACGACGACGACGACAACGACGACCACACCAGCCACGCGTCGACCCGCGCCCCCGACACCGTCTGGCTCGCGCCCGACGCGCCGACGTCGCCGCCCATTCACGTGCACCGCCTCATTCTGCAGGCGCGGTGGCCGCACTTTGCGCGGCTCTGGGCCTCGCAAATGGCCGAGTTCCACACGCGCAAGATGCACATTCCCGAGCCCTACAGCATCGTGCGCGCCTTTCTCTACTATCTCTACACGGACCGCATCGACCCGCCCAGCGAGGCCGCTACGGCCAGGATGGCCGGCATGGCCGGCATGGCCGGCATGGCTGGCAGCGCCGCCGCCGCTTCCTCGTCGCCCCCCGCCACCGACCTCGCCGACGTGGCCGGCCTGCTGGTCATGTCCAACATTTACAACATCCCGCACCTGCGGCTGCTGTGTGTCAACCGGCTCTGGCGCGAGCTCGACGTCGAGCACGCCTGCATCATCTGGCACTGCGCCAGCCTGGCCAACGAGGAGTGGCTGCGCAAGCGGGCGGCGGCGTTTTGCCTGACGCACTGGGGCCGCATCGTGCGGTCGTCGGGCTTCTTGCGGCTGCCGCGCGCGGCGCTGGTCGAGCTGTCGCAGGAGATTGACACCGAGGGCCGCGTGATTGGCGGCGACGAGCTCGACATGTTCGGGTCGGCCCTGGACGCTACCCGCTACTCGGACCACGGCAGCGTGGCCTCGCACCGCAAGGAGAGCGTCAGCAGCCACCCGTCGCAGATGGCCGAGTCGGAGGCCGAGGACGAGGACGGCATGGAGATGAACTAGGGTCCGAGGACGAGCACAGATGGAGTTGAGGGGCGTCCCAGAAGGAGCACCCACACGCCCAACAGGCCCAAGAGTGCCCAACAGACGGAAGCACCGCAGCAGGCTGGCCTGCCGTGCAGAGGGCGCACGAGACTGGCGTTTCCTAGCATCTTTTTTTGGTATTTTTGGTATTTTATGCTTTATCGTTTATTGGTCTTTTCCGTCTTTGGTCTTTCGGTCTTTCAGTCTTTCAGTCTTTCAGTCCTTCAGTCTATTCGATCGGTTGATCGTGTCATTCTTTCTGTTCTATTTCCTGTTCCAGACCCAATACAGACGCGACCATGCACGCTTCCACAGCCACCGTCGGACACGTCCAGCGTCTGCACCGCCTCTGCGTATGTCCTATTCTGTCCCGTCCAGGCTCCAACACCAGTGTTCTGTGTGTGCGCCATCACCAGTCTGTGCTCGGTGATCTTGCTGTGGGACGTTAGACCCGCTTTTCCCACTTGACAGCACGCCTGCCTGTGCGACACGCCTTCGCTTCCTCTCGCACGCCCCCTCCGTCTCCAAGAGCTTTTACTGAGCGAGGCCATGAATGCAATGGCAGGCCATGTATGGGCAGAGAGGCCGCAAGCATGCTTCGTAGCATCAATAGACACAATGTCTAGCAGTCTAGCAGTCCAGTTCCAGCTGTCTGGCCGTTTTTCGGTCTGGCCGTCTGGCCGTCTGGCCGTCTGGCTGGCAAAGGCATGGTTGGGGGCAAGGGCGACCCCCAACGCCAAGCGGCCCGTTTTTTGGGCGTTTCGGCCGTGGGCACAACGGTTTTTCTATTTCCCCGTTCTGTGTACCCCAGAAAGAAAAAGATACACAGAGCCGTTCGCGGGCGACGCGCACACACCCGGCATGTCTGTGTCGACCGTCAGGCACTGCTGGGGCGCGATTGGCACGGAGAGCCGCTGTCTGACGTGCAGGTGCTTTTGTGGGTGCGCTCTCTTAATTCAACCGCACCTTTTGCCCTTTTGCCCTTTTCCCATTCAAACCGCGCCTCGCACTGCTCTGGCGTCACACAATGACAAGCCGACAAGAAATATGCGCCCGCCTGACCCCATTAGCAATGACAGGCCAGTGACAAGGTGCTCATTATTCGTGGCCCACAATGCCTATTGGGCGGACGAGTCTGCGTGACCGGCCGGCCCGTCAGGCAAGAAGGCGACGACAATGGGAGCCGCCCACGATGAATGGCGGCCGCCGGTGGAGACGCGCAATAGACAGGCGCATGGTCCTCGTCGAGCAGAATGGGACATCGTGAGAGACAATGGACGGGCGCGAGGGCCCGCGTTGCTCACCACAGCTTCGCCGTGCCACATCTTTTTTTGCATATAAATAGAGTCGACTTCTCCCTCTTCTTCCCTCGACTGTTGACAGCACACACACACATTCTCTCTATTTGACATTTAGTCTCATCCGTCTCACAGACGCCTTGTTTTAATAACAGGTCATTCTTTCCACTTCCCCCAGACGATACCTTGTTATCCGTCGAGTCCATTTTCCCATTTGCCCATTTCGGCATTTCCTTGTTGCATTCTTACATCAATTTGATTATTCGGCCTGTGGCTGTGATATCCTCACCCTGCTCTCACCGTGCGGACCTCGCTCGCGTTCTGACCCCCAACCTGTCCCCCCCAATCTTTCTCGGCTGGTCTGAGAATATCCTCATCTGGACGTCACTCTGCCCGTCGGCTGATACTAGTATTGCGTGGCCACGTCCAACCCTAGGCTTTTCTTACATTCCCACGCAGATATTCTTGCGCACACTTTTCCCTTGACATTCATTCTTCTTTCCTTCCCAAACACACATTCACACCTCCTCTGCTGTCCCATACTCTCACAGCTTCCTCTTCACACACATCCCTTCACATCCACTACACAAAGACGAGAACATAGGCTACATTGCCATATCCGCCAACATGATTCACCAGCATTATGACCCGAGCCAGATCCTCTGGTTTGTCAACAACTTTTGGCGATACAGCCGCGAGGACCTGATCTTCGCCTGGCAACAGCGCTTTGGCGACCCGGACTTTGCCAAGAGCCAGTACCAGTGGCTCAAGTGCCGCTATGGCATGAAGGCCGAATGGGGGTGAGTTGGCGCTGTCAGGTTTTGTCGTTTTCCGTCTTCTCTTACTGATCGTCTGTCGCCTCTCTGCAGTGCCGCTCTCAATGCACCCCCTTATCCAGGCGCCCGACCGGGCGGTCCCAACACGGAAAACTATGTGGCGCCTGGCCTGCCTACACAGCCGCCGCGGGTCTCTTCGCGCACCCGTTCTAGCTCGCCAATTCGTGGCACGACCACGCCGCCCTCTGCTCAGGCTGGCCCTAGCAGCCGCGGCAATCAGGCCGCGTCCCGGCCGAGCCAGAGCACCAGCTATACCATGCCCGACAATGCTGTGCCCACCACCAACCCAGCCATGTTCGCGGCCACCCAGGGCGCTTTCCCTGGCCAGAACAACATCCCTGGCGCCTACCAGTTCACTGCCGGGACCTACCCTGCTGCCACTGGCAACATGAACATGGCGAACATGGCGGCCCCGGGCATGGCTCAAGGCGGCATCACACCAGCCCAAATTGCTGCTTTCCACCAGCAGCAGATGCAATTTAATGCCCTCGGACAGCAGATGCCGTTCCAGCCTTCCCCTGCTCCGACTCAGACGCAGGATCAGACCCAGTCGATGCTCAATCTGGGCGGTGAGATTGACTCCAATGACCTTTTCACTCGCGGTCGCGGTCCCCAATCCTTCAATTTTGGTGCCAGCCAGCACCAGCCCCAGCCTTTTACGGGCGCTGCCGCTGCCGCGGCTGGGATGGGATATGGCGTGACGCCGACGGGCAATGGATGGATGTCCAACCAGATGGGCAACATGAACAACGGCATGCCGGGCATGGGCACGAACCATGGCAATGGTATCGGCAACATGAATGGAATGAACGGCATGAACGGCGTGAACCCCATGAACGACATGAACAGCATGACTGGCATGACTGGGATGGCTGGCATGACTGGCATGAATGGTATGAACGGTATGAACGGCATGAATGCCATGACGGGCATGAACGGGATGAGCAACACAAATGCGGCGAACAACGCAACCGGCGTGGACCCTGCCGTGGGCACCGCGACGCCCCAGGAGACCCCCGTCATTGATCTTGACCCCGAGAGCGGCACGGAGCAGGCGCCGTCGGTGCGGTACTCGCCGGGCCGGAATGCGGCGGCCAAGAACAAGCGCAAGCGGTCGTCGGTCATGGTGGACGTGACGCCGGCGCCGCCGAGCAAGCGCCAGCAGACGGAGAACAATGAGCGCGTGACTGGCCGTCCGTTTGTGCCGCGTGCGTCGGCCAACAACAACACCAACAGCGCTTCTGGCGACGCCTGGTTCCAGGGCCTGCACGGCCGCTGCACCGTCAACGCGCGCCACCGGCACGACTCGGACGGCGGCGTCTACTTTGCCACCGGAATGGACTGCATGGAGGCCATGCGCCAGGCCTCGGTCGCGTCGTCATCGTCGCCCGACTCTGATGTGGCGCCTCGCGTCACTCCCGCGGCCCCGACCCAGGCCGAGAGCGATGCGATGCTGGCCCGCTTCCTCGGCACCGCTGTCAATCTCGAGAGCCAGAACGTGAGCCCGCCGGCCGACAAGGAGGCTGACAAGGAGGCAGACAAGGAGGCTGCGAAGGAGACTGCGAATGTGGCCCAGAATGTGGCCCAAAATGTGGTTCAAAATGTGGCTCAGAATGTGCCCGAGCCGCCGTTCCCTCTGCCGTCGGCGCCGCTGCAGCAGATGCAGCTGCCCTTGCGCATGCACACGCCGCCCAGCAGCAACAACAGCGACGCCGCAGAGGCCCTCACGGCGGCCGACGTGATCGCTGCCGTCACGGCCGCAGAGGTCGACCCGATGCAGCTGCTGGCCGACTTTAACAATCGCACCGACGACCTCGGCAACCTCAACAACGTCGAGAATGCCAACAACCTCGACGGAGCCGGCTACATGGGAGCGGATGCCATGTTTAGCACCTCGGCCGATGCAGCCCCCATGGACGACACCACGGCGCTCCTTGAGCAGCTTCTCTTTGAGCAGCAGCCTGCCACCGCCGCCACCACGGCGGATGCGGCCATGGCAGATGCGACCATGGAGCAAGTCCTTCCGGCGCCCGCCGACGGCCACATGGCTAATGGCGCGACCGAGCAACCCTCCGAGTTCATGCAGTAGAACTGGGATGATCTCTTTGGCGAGCTCAACTGAGGGAAGACGGGGTAGAGCTGCGATATTTGGTGGCACACTGACCTTTGTTATTTTTGTCTTTCGCTCTTGTTTCTTCGCTCTCGTCGCTATTTGTTTTTTCGGTCAAATCATGTTGTCACAGATTTGTGTTTGAAAGAACTGCATCTACGGAAACAACACATTGCATTTTTTGGGGCCAGGGGTGGCAAACGGACAGGGAAAACGGAAATACAAAAAAAAGGGATCATGGCACTTCGAGATCAGACCGCAAAGTCGGCTTTGTCACATGGACAATGGAGTTTTATATCAAACAGTTAGCGCAAGCAAATAGCTTTTCACTGCAGACTCTCCATCACCGCCCATCTTGGACCGGCAGAGATGGTGGCTTCTACATGATGCGTCCAACAGACGGTGATCTGCATCTATCTGTTGGTCGATCCAAGACACAGCTGAGATCGACAGGTTCTTGCGAGCTCCGGGCCGTCAACCAACAAATCTTCGATTGCATTATTTCCCATTCTGGGATAGCGGCACGTCGCCTCTCTGCATTGGCTTGTCCAATGGCCCTCCAGCATTACAATTACGTCGATAACGTTCGTTAGATATAGCCCCATGTAGTAGCTTAAGCCGTCACCCCGCTTCGGGCGAGCAACCCCACAGTGCACTAACGTAGCGGCGATACTTATTGCCTGCTTTGGCCTGCGCTGTCGCCATTCTGCGGATATCGACCTCAAACTCTCTCGAATTGGCTTTTCTTCAAGACTCCTCTTATCCAGAGCCAATACAGACAGCCGCCTTTCTTGCTCTTGTTCCGTGATCTCTCGGTGTCTCGGTGTCTCATTTCTCGCTCTCTCATATTCTCTCCCCAAATGGCTACCACTGCCGCCATCATCGCTCCCACCGGCACGCCTGCTGGAGGAAAGGTCACAGAGGAACAGCGAGCCATTAATCTCATGGAAGCACAAAACAAGGCCGCCGCTCTGTTTGCAGACGTGGAGCGCGATCTCATCCGAGTGGGCGTCAGCGAAAAGGAATTGACCGATGCCATTTACAAACTCAGCAAGGAAAAGTACGGCGTCCGGACGCACTGGCACAAACATCTCGTTCGGAGCGGACCCCATACGCTGACGCCGTTCAACGAGTCCACACCCGACCGGATCATTGAGGCAGACGACATTCTCTTTGTGGACCTGGGCCCCGTCTTCGAGGCCTACGAAGCCGACTTTGGCCGCACGTTTGTGCTCGGGGACGACCCCAATAAAAAGGCCCTGCGTGACGCGCTGGAGCCGTTGTGGCACGCCATCAAGGAGCGTTTCGACACCGATCCCGACATTACCGGCGAGCAGCTCTACGACATTGCCGTGGAGTTTGCGGCGGAAAGCGGCCGAGACTATGGGTGGGAATACGGCAACGTGTTTTGCGGGCATCTCGTCGGGAACTTTCCGCACGAACGCATCCCGAGGGACATGGTCAGCCTCTACATGACCAAGGGAAACCACCAGCCGGTGCGGAGTCTGAATGCAAAGGGGGAGAAGCGGCATTGGATTCTGGAAATCTATCTCAAAGACACGGCCCGCGGGTACGGTGGCTTTTTTGAGCAGATTCTTACGGTCGATTAAAGCGACGAGTCCTTTTTCGCATGTGGTTGCGCATGCCCTGCTTATGCATTTGCAAAACTATGTGACAAACAGCGAGTGCGACTGCAGCAACTACGGTCCAGTTGTGGCTTCTGCACCAGTCTGCTTCTGGATCTATTTTCTCTCGGCTCAATAGACAGCCAAGCATAGAGGACCACGGTGCCTAAACCTACGTGGTACGTCGTACGAGTACGAGTAGGCCTTTCAACGATATGCCCGACACCTTTTTTCAGACAGTTGACCGCCATCCCGTACTGTTTGTATGGTAATTGGCAGGGCGGCACCCCTGTCAAATGCGGTGAATCCCACCCAAGCTGTGTGCTGGCGCTACACTATTATCCTCGCATACCTCGTACAATCAAGACCCTGATTCACTAATGTCAGCAAGCGTGGCTGATACTCTGATGGCTGCCCCCCCATCATACGACTAGACGCTGGCTCACATGCTCACACAAGGCTGAAGACTGTCACTGTCGAAGAACACCGAGCGCTCATATAGACACGGCTTGTCCCTCGACATGATATTTCACTCAGTCATACTCAAACATGTGGTAGCTGCGATGTCGGGAGATCGCTCCAGCCTCCGTAACATCGTGTCGGAAGGTCCCTGCAGCCTCCAATTGGACCGGTAACCTTGTGTTCGGGTGCCACCGTGTTGTGGCTAGCCGAACCTGCTTCAGCACCGCCATGGTAAAGGCTTCCCTATCCTCTGGCTGGTACGCATGTTTTTGTCGTTTTTCCCCCTCCATCCCATTTTCCGTGTTTTGGGCTACGAGCAGGAGCTACACTCTTGATCGCTCTACGTTCGTTTTTCTCACTCTTGTCCAGCCATGGCGTCTTTACCTAGTGACGGTCGCCACCTCTACAGCGCCGTCCAGCACGATGATGCGTCTCCCGACGATGTTTCTGGCGGCCCGACGTCTTCGTCTGACAGCACGCTGACGTGGCGACCCATTTACCTACGGCGTGCCGTGCTGCTCACGTTTATCGTCGTGTTTGCGGTCATTGCCGTCACCATTGAGGGGCTCCTGTACATCTCCCATCGCAACAACGGACTCATCACGGACCACGCCAGCCTGCAGTACCTGTGGACCTACGGACCGACGGCGCTGCTGACGGCCGTGGCAGCTCTCTGGGCGAGGTGCGAGTACCAGAGCAAGCTGGTGACGCCGTGGATGCGGCTGGCTCGGCCCGGCACACCCGCTCAGCCTGCCACGGACGCTCTTCTGCTCGACTATGTGTCGCCGCTGCTGCCAAAGGTGCTGAAGCGTTCTTTGTGGCAGGGTGATTTTCTCGTTTCCTCCAGCATTGTCGTGTCGCTGCTGCTCAAGGTGCTCATCGTCCTGTCGACGGGGCTCCTCTCGCTGGAACCGACACTGGCAACGTACGACAACGTGCCCATGGTGCTACAGAACCGCTTCATCCAGGACGAACGCGGCTCGCAGCTCAACGAGGCCAGCTCGCTGGCCCAGTTCATCATGCGCGGCCTGTCCAGCCACAATCTCCAGCTGCCCAACGGCCTGTCGAGCCGTCACGCCTTCCAGACGGTGCAGGCGAGTGTCAGAGACAAGGCCGAGACGCGTGTGACCGTGGACGGGCTGGTCAACGGGCTCGACTGCACGCCGGCGGACCTGCATTTGGCTTCTGACTCGGTGATTGTGTCGGGCTCTACAATCGTCCTATCCATCGACGTCGCAACACCAGACTGCGAGGCATCCGAAGTCGATCTTGGCTTCAATTTGACAAGTGGCATCTGGTCGACTGCGGCCCATTTCATGGCTGTAAGCTGCGATGGTGTCCAGGGCGATGCCGGCAAGCGTATCTTGGTTGCTGCTGCCAATGCGACGATTTTGGTCAGTGCCAACTTGACCGAGCACGCCGCCATTGAGAAGTCGACACAGCTGCTCTGTGTGCCTACGTACGCCATCGAGAGGGTCCAAGTCACACGCAACGACACGCACACCCTTTCTGTCGTTCCTGTTCTCGGATCAACAAATCGGACCATTCCGAATATCACCGCCTGGAATATTATGGAGACACAGTTCCGCACGTTTTTGAGCGGAAGTTTCCGCCGTGACACTGAGAGCGACAGTGACAGCAACGCTCCCTTTGACGCCGTATTTTGGGGCCAGGATGACGACTTCTTAACTAGCCCTGGCGGATATGGGTTGTCCGCATCTTTTGCCAAGACGCTCTTCGACGCGACTCTTTTACAGCAACTCATCGAGGACTACTATGCCCAATTTGGTGCCATCCTGGCTAGACAGGCGCTGATGGAACAGACAGCTGTTGAGACAACAGGATCGTTCACAGTCTATGAAGATCGCCTCTTTGTCAGTTACCGGGTGGCTCAAGGCATGGTGGCCCTAACGGCCAGCTGCATCCTGCTCGCTTTGTTTATCCACTGCCTTGTCCCTAGAAAGGACATTCTGCCGAACAATCCCAGCACACTGCTCGGAACGGCTGCTCTGTCTCTACACAGCCACGGGCTTTTGCAGTGTCTACGGTATGCTGGTGCTGCGAGCGAAAAGGACTTGGCTCGGCTGCTGGCATCCTCCACTTTTCAGTCGGGCCTCAACGACAAAGGGCAGTTCTGCATTGACGAGGTGTCAAGAGGACAGCCACCCCAGAGGGCACCAGAGGTCGGCAAGCCGATGCCGCCGATGCCGCCGATGCCGCCGATGCCGCCATTGCGTCCCATGATGCTGCATCCGGTCGTGCGCGCCTCGATATGCCTCGCTATGGCCGGCTTCATGATCGCCTTGGAGGCGCTATTGCGCAAGTCCAGTTACAACCAGGGCCTCGCGAACATTGGCAGGGGCGGGTATATACACTATACCTGGACGGCCATCCCGGCCGTAGTCCTAGGGGCAATGGCCCTGGCACTATCTGCCGTCGACCAGAGCATCCGCACTTTGGTTCCGTACATGGCCATGGTGAAGCGACCCGTCCCGGGCCGTGTTTTTGCACGGCTCGACTTTCTCGACATGACCAACCCCTTTGCCCTGGTCAAAGAGGTGAGGCTTGGCATGTTCTGGGCCTTGTGCACCACTGTCGCCTTTCTCATTGCCTCTCTCTACACGACCGTCGCGGCCTCGCTTTTTACAGCATTGTCTGTGCCCACGACTGCCACCGTTTCCCTTCGGGCCATCCAGTCCTTTTCCAATATCACATACAATAATACGGCCATGGACGTGGCTGCTCTGATTCTCTCCACCAACTATTCCTACCCTGCCTTCACCTACCAGGATCTGGCTTTTCCAGAGTACGCGTTTGCGGCCGACCTGTCTGCTCTGACAGCCGTCAACGCACCGACAGCCAGCATCTCTGCCGTCGTCCCGGCGCTGCGTGTCAAGACGGACTGTGTCGCCATATCTGAAAACCAGATCGATATCATATCCACTGCTGATTTAGATTCCATCTTTCAGTTCTACGACGGCACGTGTTCCATCGAACAAGACTTGGTCGAATTTAGCACGACTGCGAACACGACCTACTTTGGCATAACCGCCGCACCTTCCCAATGCAGTGACCTTGTAGTCATTTGGGGGCAGCTAAGTGCGGGCAGCAATATCACCTATAATCTCATCCGCGCTCTTGCCTGCAATAGCACTCTCCAGACCGTCGACACTATGGCCACATTTACCAGCGCCAACGCCAACGGCAGCTTCAACTCGCTTGACCTCGACATACAACACCCACCACAGCCCATTGAGAGCACCGCCTTTGCCCCCACCACACTGCCCATCTGGTATGAGCGAAATTCTAGTTTTTATGTGGCACAGTCAAAGGCTTTTGCCAATCTGGCCGAAGTCGTCCACGGCCTGCAGCTTTTGAACGACTTTTTTTCCACACTTGTCACCTCGCCCTGGGCCGTGGCCATGACCGACCTCGGTGATCCCTCGGACGCAGCGGCCGACCGTGTCCAGGCGGCCGTGAAGTTTCAAGCCGGCCTCATCCACGCGCAGATCCTGCATGCGAACCTAGTGCCCGCCAATTTAGCCAATGTGACGGCCGACGACCTCGGCACGGATGCAGACCCGCGCTACAACGCTACAGCCACCTACGGCCGGCGCCGCCTCGTGCAAGACCCCGTCTCGACTCATGTTTTGACTGGCATGTTGGGCGCTTCGATGCTGCTCGTGATATTCGGTTGGGTGGCAGGTCCGCGTGTCGATGTGCTTCCGCGGAATCCGACCACCATCGCATCGGCCGCGGCACTCATAGCCGGGGGAGACATTCTTCAGCATTTGCCGGCGGATGTGCAGTGTCAGAAGCTCGAGGAGATTCCAATACGCAGGAGCTTCTGGATGGGAAGGGGCAGACAGCAGACGCAGTTTGGCATTTTCTCTTCCCCCGTAGAGGCGGCAGATGAGTAACAAGGGATCACACACACACAAGAAGAATAGTTTCGGCGACGAAAAAGGGGTTTGAGGTCTCCAATGGGATGTCTGTTTCTAGCGTTCATAGAAAAAAACCAAAAAAAAAACCCACTGAAGAGACGGAAATCTCGCAAAATGTTTCAGTCTTGGTAGGGACTCATTGCACGAGTATGACATTTCACTTGAAATAAACCTCATCGGAAAGAGAGCTACCATAAAAGCTTCCCAATTTTCCCCATGCCGTTCTGCCGCCAATGAGCCATGATGGCTCTTGAATACGTGGCCAGACTGAGGGAAAGAATAGTGATCGGAACGGATGTGGCGACAAAGACGGCAAAGATCTTTGCGTTCCACTTGAAGTCCCCATTCATGCCCAAGATGCTGGCCACGAGAGACATGGGCAGAAACACAAACGCCAGGTACGTGATGCGGCTCGTGTCTCCGCTCTCAATCAGGCTGATCTTGCCCTCCTCGATGCTAATGTTGGTGATGGCCATCTGCATCGTGCTCTCGGCCCGGACCTGGATCAGCTGCAGCCGGGACAAAATGTCGACAAAGTCCCGTCGGAGGCCGTCCTGCCAGCGGGCCGTGCTTGGAAACGGGACCACGCCGTCGTTTTGGGCCGCTGCCGCCGCCGCTGCCTCCTGCGGCTGTCCCAAAAAGTAGCGGCCCTCGAGCGACTTGATGGACTCTTGCACCCAGCGCGTGTGGAAGAACAGACGGCGACGCCACTTGTGCAGCGCCTCGACCAGTCTCTCGAGGTCCTCGAGCGTGCGTCCGTGGCCCGAGTCGAGCTCCCACTCGACCTGGATCAGGCCGGTAAAGGCAAACTCGAGCGTGACCAGCGTGTCCCCAAAGACAAACGGATACAGATGCGACACCAGGTGCTCGGGCTCGCTCCGCAGCCGGTCGCGATCCTTGCCCGAGAGCGTCAAGAGGCGGGCCAACACCGTGTCAAACGTCGACGGGTTCTGCGCCCTCTCCGCCACCGTCGCGGACTCGGCCATGCTCGGGGGGTGGTGCATGTTGCCGAAGCCGTTCCACAGCGGACACCCCACGCTGACAGACGGGTCGACCAGCACGACGCCGACCCATCCCGCCTCGGTCTGGGCGCTCCAGATGCTCACCCGCGGCCGCAGGATGGCGACACGGTGGCGCGACTCGGCCCACCAGGCCAGGTCGCCCGACTTGACCTGGCTCTCCAGGTCGACCCGGCGAAGCACGTTCCAGTTGACCGTCTCCACCTTGGCCGCCTCGGCCAGCTCCTCGTTTTCAAAAAACTGCGTGGCCATGTACCGCAGGGTGACAAAGTTCCGGCCCTGGGACTGGGAGCTGAGCTCGGGAAGGTCCACCCAGTTGTCCTTGATGTTGAACCACGTGTGGTCTTCCAGATGGTTGCGGAAAAAGGTCGGGTCAATGTCAAGTGCCTGCCCGAGCTGCTCCATGACGGACGTGGAAAGGTCCTCGACGAGGAAAAGCACGTTCCCTTTGTCCTGCTTATTGCCTTTCAGATGCTGTTCAATGCTGGCGGCCAGCGAGTCGGGACTGTCACAAGTCGTACTCGTCATGGACTCTGGATCGCTAAAATCCAGGACGGCCACTTTGGTCCGCTCGCGGCGTTCTGCTATTTCCATGTCGGTCAGGTGCTGTTGCCGCTTGGGAACAGTGCCGACCTGCATGAAGTCGGCTAGATACTTGAGCCGGGGCCACTGCCTCGACAGCTCTTTGACATGGCGCAAGTAGGGTCCGTCTCTGCGCAAGCATTAGATGAGGAGCAGAACAAAACATTACCGACAAGACGAGGGAACAGTATGAGAGAAAACCTAGATAAGAGTAATTTATAAATGTCGTTTCTCCGCATACTTTTCTTGGATTGTGTCATAAAGGTTTCCCTGATAAATGTCGCCGACGAAAAACTTGTCCTTACCAGGACGATCCCCAGGGTGTCGGTTGATCTCGGGAGAAATGTGATGTAGGGGAAGGGTTGGGTACGGCGAGATGACACCGGCCATCGTGGGAGCGTTGGAAAAAGATGTCATGGAGTCGATGGTGTGGATAGTATCAAGATTCGCCCACCCCTCTTCGATTTTTCCAGGGTTGGCCATTTTCTCGGACTGGTAGCTCGAAAGGTTGACAATGCTTTGAGATTTTTTTGACTCGCGGCTGATTTAGAAATGAAGTCAAGCGAGTGTTTTATTGGGGACAGCAAGGGTTTATATTTTCAGAGCGGTAGCGATACTGTCCGGTATTTACCAAGGCTGAGCCTTTTCGGGGCTGCAGCGAGGGGGGACTGCAGAAAGAGGGGCTATGCAGCAGCACGAGGTTGCACCGAGGGGGGGCTATGCTGAAAAGGCGGTTCTTGCATGCATTGATGCTACATGATAAGCCGGTGTCGTGAATCACATACCGCCCTTTAACGAAAATCAAAGAGCCTATGTCGGACCCGGAAGAGACAGCCTCAAAACTGTCTGCACAGCCCGTATATGCAGGCCAAGAGTTTTGGCGTCGGAACTGTGCAAAACCGGCGTGTCTTGAAGAGGACACCCGAACCGACAAGGCAGATACGTATCAAAGCGGTCTGCTATTGGACCGCAGATTTTGCGGGTATTTTAACTCAAACAGGATATCCAATATTCCGTGGTAGTAAACCAGTGCCTCGCATACTTTTTTCCTGTAGGCTAGCGCGAGCTACCAGTATTCAAGGCCGAATTGCCAAAGAGAAGCGGCCACATATCTTGTGCAAGTTGGCAAATAGCAAAAACAGGGCGTAGAAACGTGGGATGCTTTCGGAACCACCCCGCTTGGAACGAGAGGTGCGGGGTAGTTCTCGTACTCGTAAGTTAGCGATGTGACGGCGGTGTGTCCCACCACCGCCCGCGATATTGCTTGACAGGGTGTATGTACAAGAGCGTTGCTATTTGTACTGCTGTTTTTCGCTATCAGCTTAACTTTTCGAAGATAAGGGGAAAGGTACAATGGGTGGGTCAACCTTCCTACATACCACTGTAGACCTGCTAAATTGTAGTGCAAGCCGCTGCTAGTAAAGCTGGTTTACTTGTGCTAGTTGTCTAGAATAATCTTTATGTTTACTGCTAGCCTTTATTTTCTTAAGATATAATAATATGTAGTAGTAATAGTAGTACTCCGTATACTACTATTATTTTATGTTTGCCTTTACTTTTACATTTACCTTTAGTACTATTACTGCCTACGTCTGCTCGTCGCTTACAGGTCTCTTTGTGCGAAAATCATAGCGTATAATATGGTTCGGCCAATAGTGTTGCATGTTGTAGACTTGGCCAATGTACATTCTTCCTTATTAGTAAACATTACGACTGATAGCAAAAAACAGCAGTACAAATAGCAACGCTCATGTACAATACTGTACTCGCAGTAGTCGATGAATTTGATAGTATGGAGCCAAATTATCCCCCAGGTCCTGCAGGCCCCGTTACCCTCACGGCACCGGTGTTGACACCTGAAAGTTTAGGCGTCTATACAGCTAGGGCAAGGCCTAAATGGCGCCAGACTGCGCACAACACAGTCTGGCTACCATCAACAACCGCTACCTTGAGAATATTTCACCAGATCTTCGGATTGGCTTAGCCTCTACTGTCACAGTGCAATTCGGGCCACCGCAGTATCTCCCTGATTACTGTACGAGTAGAAGTCCTTCGTGGTTTGGCCCACAGAGGGGAGCCCACGGTCAGGGCCGCTGAACCACGCTAGGGACGCGCCGGAGTATTAGAAGCCACGCTATCCTGCGCCGCGCAGTACATATGCACATAGTCTGTTTGCAAACTCCGTCTCCGAAACTTCGTTGCATATTGTCCTTAGATCGCTGTCCTTTGTTTCAATACGGCTCAAATATGCTTTTGACAACTTTTTTTTCGCATCTGCAGAATTAATTTAAGAACCCGTAAACTATCCTAATCTGACGGGTGACCGGCATTAAGAATGTGGGTTTTGGCGTGTCATAGCACATCGCCAAAGCATGTGCTGCGGTGCTGTTCGTTCGGACAAGCACAAGGGGCTGACAATCATCAGGACATCAAAGGCCAAATATTGGTAAAGCTTATTTAGGAGGGAGGATCTCAGCGGCGGCTTATCGGATCTTCCTCCGAGCTTTAACCCTTCTAGGATGTCTGGACGCACGAGATGTGTTACGGTATAATACGTCTGTACAGTTTTACTGTAGTTGATTTTACTATCCACTAGGCTTGAAATCGACATTGCTATGCATTTCTTCCATATTGCAGATTGCAATTCTGAGACAAGCTTGGAACGAAGCACCTCAGCTTTTCCGGTCACCACAAACTACACGCCGTACCCGGGCTTCTCGCTCTGCAAGCCTTGCCGGAACATACTCTACTAAGAATGTGGCTTTGGATTCGGTTTCCCAATTTGACTTTCGACCAAAAGACAACGTTCACGTCTGTATCTATCATATCATCCAGAAGGCTGACCGTCTACAACGCATCTGCGCATACGCATTCGCGAAGCACTATAGCAAGAACACATCCGTCGATCACATACTCACCGAAATTAAACATGCGTTTCCCAACGCTACGAAGGACGTCGTATATCGCATTCTCCACGTCGGCACGCGCTGGATTGCCATTGTCCAGGAGCTGGCAGAAATTGCCGGCCTGCCTCCGGAACATCTCATCGACGTCCTCTGCCTCTTTTCGTCGTCGTCTTCGTAAGGACCCCACCCCTTTTGTGCTGCTCGCATCACTCCGGCATTGCCCTATCCTCCTATTGTTCTTCCCCTGCTCATCGTACACTCCATGGTTGGTAGCTGGGAGCGGGCAAAAGAGGAAGATCGTCGGCTAGCCCTTCAGGATCTGTGCCGGGAGACAGATCTATTGCAGCAGGTTCGGCAGACTACGCCTGCTGTTACAGATGTCCTCAGCCGCCTGTTAGGTAAGCCGATGCGGCGTTTCTCGCTACCGAGTTCATAACTAGACGCTAATTCTCTCTCATCATTCTGCTCTCTGCGCTTAGGCGAGTCTTCCTTTGTCTACAAAACTGTCTCGGTCAATCCTCGTCCAATTCAGGCGTTGCCCCCAGGCACAAGCTTGGCTTCCATACCAAAACCCCATCCAGCATGGGATGTGGAATCATTTTGGATTCGCCCATCCCTGCTTGCCGCCGGCACTACCTTTAATTCCATAGCAGAACCAGGCCTTTCGGACGATGCACAGATACTATTTCTGTTACTCTCCCGCCTCGCCATCAAGAAGCCGGTTCCGCCGGCAATGCTCTTGCGAGGCGCGACACGCCGAAAACGGTGGACGCAGACCGGCGAGATCAATGATGTCGAAGCACCCGATGTCGGCCTTGCCCCAGAGCTGGCTGGCTTTCTATCCGATGTCAGAAGAGTCGATGATGCTTTTCAGGAGCTCGAGAGGTGCAAAATCTCAGGCACGGCTGCACTAACCGCCGTGCGTCTTTTGGAGGATGGCCTCTACTGCATCAATGAAACTGCGGTACACAGATTGACCGACGAGTTGTCTTGTGCTTTACTCACTTTCTGGAAAGAGCAAGCTTTGATTGTTGCCTATCGCGCGATCCCGTGGAAGTATCTTGAGCCAAAGTAAGATCCTGAACGTCGGATTCCTGCCTCTCGTTTACTAACATTTTTTATCAGTGACGCCGATACGCCCTTTTTCATACCCCATCTACAGCATACTCTCCAAGCAATAAGCAGCAATGGCGCAAAGCTATCCGCTGCTGCAAGTGCGGACCTGGCGCTCTCTCTTGTCGAAGCAGCTCGGTTTCCTGGTATGTCCTGGAAAAGAGTCGCACTGGCTCAAGCAGAGACTGCAGCACCAATTGAAGAGAACCGGCTTGCGTTTCTACAGATGGGCATAGCACAAAATCAGTGTATGCTTTCACGTTTATCGGGAGACTTGAAGGAGGCTGCTCATTTTCTGGATGCTGCTGTCTCTGCTGCGACCGTTCCCGGTAGCCTCGCAAACATGTCGCTCGACGTGCAGACTCATGCAGCCGTCGGCCAGACGCTGATACAGCGTGCGCTCAATGATGTACAAACAGAGTGCTTGAACACTGCCGAGCAGAACTTGACGGCATGGTCTCCTCTGGATCCCCAGCATCCCTCGCCGCTGGAACAGACTGTCCTTTTCCGACAAGCAATGATCCGCGGCAGGCTGCTACGGTTTCGCGGCAGGTTTTCTGAGTCTCGGGCGTGTCTTGAAGGTCTCACGGACCCACAACAGCTGCTAGATACAGCTCTTGTGTGGAATGAGGAGTTGCGCGATCTGACCTGCGACCTCGCTGACACTCTACGCGAGCTGGGCCGTCTCGACGAGGCAGAGACTTACCTTCAAGTCGAGATTACGCGACGACAGGACAGCACTCAAAGCGCGAAGCATTACACAGACGAGGATGACAGGGCCCAGACAGTGCGGGGACTCAAAATGGGGACGGCTGAAACAAAGGAGCGCGCATTTCTCGATCTCGCCTTAGCCGAGGTCCGATTTGCGCGCGGCGCCCTCCGGGACGCCTATGAGATTTGTGTTCGTGTGCTGTCAGGCCCGCGTCTTCGCTTCTGCACGCTGCGCGGCCACATCATTCTGGCCAAGGTACACCACGTTTGGGGAGATCACCAACTGGCGTCTCACCACTGGACCGAGGCCCTCAAGGCCATCTCACACTTCACCCTGACCTACGGGTACACGACCCAAGTAATTCTGGCATCCGCCCGAGAAAATATGCGCCACCTGGCCCAGGACGACCTGGCTGCGCAGTCGGATGCACAGCTCGCTGCACTGCGGCTGTCGGCGGTTCCCGAGGGCGGTATGCAGTACTGGATTGCGGGGATGCATCAGTGGTCTAAAGAGCACGAATCAATGGCGTAGATGGAGTAGAGGTTTCCTGGCCTAGTCCTGATTCATGGTTTTTTTCCATTATCAATGCATACTCAAATATTGAGATGACTCCGGCCATAGTTCAGAGGCCATAGATGACACAAGTGTTTCTTGTACATTATAGTGCTAAAAGCCCGCAGTGATTTCAGAGCCAGACATATTAAATATCAACAGAAAAAGTACAATTTCTTATTTCCTTGGACCACTTGGGCCCCTATTCAGTTCCCATCTAGCACTGACCCTTGTCGTTGTCCTCGCAGACATAGACCCAGTATCCCGCAGCCGGGTTGGCAAAGTTGACAGCAAAGTATTCGCAGACGCAGTATGGGAAATCCGTGCCTTCGCATATGGACTGATCCGCTGAGTTTTGGCCGCACCAAGAACCGATTTTGCGGCGCACGGCTGGGTTTGCGTCACTGGTCGGGTTGAAAGGAGCGAGAGGGTTCGCGGTGGCTGCCACAGCAAACACTGCGAGGACGTTGACGAAACGCATGCTGATTTTTCGAGGCGAAAGTGGTTGTAGGAGATTGAGGTGCTTTTTTCGAGGGAGCAACGAGAATGGAATTGGAAGCGCGGTGTCTGGCAGAACCCCCCGGCTTTATACTCGTCATTTTCTGCGTCGTTTTCTTTCTAGTCTGCTACAGAATCCTGTCTTGCTGTGTGCTTCTCCGTGGGACCATGCATCGATTGGGTAAAAAGCAGACGCGCTCCTTTGCAAAACCTGATTTCCCCCAAGCTTTCTGCCCCATGCTAAGCCACTCATGATATGAGAACTGTGCCTAAAGTGGTCCCTGCTCGTAAACATGGGATAGGAGCAGGTTTACTGATGTCATGGCTTGCATGACACGATGTCCATGCACCGAATATGACATATGAAGTACTGCTCCAGTGCTTAAATCCTGCCAAGCTCAGCAAATTAGCGTCGATATACCCCAGCTTTCGTTAGCGTCTCCGAAAAGCTTAGCTGAGTTTCGCCTTTCTCCGCAAATTAGCCGGTTTGGGAATCGGTGTGTCTTCTTGTAGATATATTCTACATCGGTAGATGATCCTACAGTAGAGTCGCCAGTCTGACCTGTGAATGCTTGGAATTTCAAGTTTTGTCTTAGGTGAGAGACTAAACAAGTTCACGAGAGCTTAGGGCAGCTGTTTGAGTGGCCAGAAACTCCCCATTGTTTCCATAACCGCCCTCTTTTAATCTGGATTGTTTTTGTACCTCTTCGAGAACCAACCTCTGTCCGCTAAAACAGGCCCGCCCAAAGGAATTGTAACCGTCATATAGCGTCGACCCACCAAAGCATGAGGGGGTTGAACAAGGCTATTCGAAGAGAAGTGTCTTGTTCTTCTCTATGACATTTAGATATACTTGTACCCGTACTAGTATTATCTTACGGCGAGTTTACGGAGGGCTCACTCCAACGGCCTCGCCCGTCTCACAAATCCTTTGCCAAGCAAGTTGCGTCGAGTTGGTGCTGTTGATGCGGAAACGTCCAACGGACCTGCAGCCCATCAGGAGATCCAAGATCTGATCATGCTAGCGCTAGATGAGACGAACCACTTAGATAGGTGGTAATATTTGAATATGCTCAACGTAACCCACGCAAGGTCGAGTGAGCCTTTTCCCCCGTGTACAAATCCTGTTCGGGGCCGCCTTCAAAAAAAGCCATATTCCTGAATAGGAAGGTCTGTAAAGAGCCGGCACGTGCAGATTACGTCACCTAGCACGAATCGCTAGCCAGCGCGCTACGCTCGCCGATGCGCTACTCTCGGGGGTATCCGACGCCTTCTCGCCAATGACGTGAGTTGGGATTCGGGATTCGGGTACGCTCACTAGCGACCGAGCCCGCTTTGTTAATCCCTCTTCGCTAGATGACTGGAACGCTCCCGCGCGGAACCTACAGGTACGCAATTCTGCACAGACTGCTCCAGACTAGGATTGTTAGCATCCTATTTTTTTCATTCGATACCAAGGCTGTCGCGATCCGTCCTGCTATTTCGTCATGTATTAGGAGGCATCCGCCTCAAGCACAGGGGCTTCCTATGTCGCATCTTGCGTGCTCTACCTCCCACTTTGTACCCCAAAGAAAACTTTCACAATACATTTGCGGGTACAAGCTCTAATGGTGCATATGGGCTGACCAACGCCCTGCACCATATCATATTCTCCTACGGAGGATACAACAATGCATTTAATTTGTCCAATGAAGTCAAGGTGACTATCTTGTCCAACCCTTTGCCGCGATCGTTTATTCACCTTGGCAGAGCCCGGTGAGATCGCTGAAGATTTATGTGACCTCCGCACTCACCATTGTCTACGTCCTCTACATGTTTGCCAATGTAGCATGGCTTTCTGCGGGTACTTCTTCTCTGTTACTTTCAAAGACAGGAAGGCTCGGTGTTCACTGACAAAAATGATTTGCAGTTCCCAAGGCTGATTTGGAGGGCTCGGGCCTGACAGCAGCGAGTCTCTTCTTTACCAACGTTTTTGGCAACAGTGGTACGGTTAGGGGCCTGAATTTTCTCATTGCTCCAAGTGCATTCGGAAATATGATCGCCTCCATTATTGGCTCGTCACGTCGCATTCGGGAGTGCGGGAGGTGCGCCATAGTTGGCTCGGCTTGTTATTCTTCGCTCGTGGGTGACTGATGCCATTGCAGACAGGGTGTGCTTCCTTGGACGTCCTTTTGGGTTTCGAACAAACCGTTTAACACACCGACGGGCCCTTACGCTACTATTTGGTTCCTCACGATTCTGATGATTCTAGCGATTCCTACGGGAGACGCCTTCAACTTTGGTAAGCTTACTGGGAGACGAGTTCAAGGCCGCGCCTGCTAAATATCGTGTAGTGAGCGATCTCTCAATCTTCCCGACAGCCCTGTTAAATATCCTCATGGCTATTGGCTTGTATGTTTTGCGATGGCGTCGCAAGCGAGCCAATCTTCCCAGGCCCGACTTCAAAGTGTATCACTGTGTTGTTCTTTTCAACATTTTGATCCAGCTGTAACTGCTGGTCATGCCGTGGTACCCTCCCACGGGCGGAATATATGCCGGAGACGTGGACTTCTTCTACGCCACGTACATGTTTACTGGCATTGTTGCGTTCTTCCAGGCCGGATTCTATCATGTTTCTGGTAGTATCGTGGTTTGCGGAGTCTACTACTATGAGTGGAAGTATTTCCTGCCGAAGCTGGGACGGTATGAGCTGCGCCAGGAGCTCATCCAACTTGCCGGTGGCGTGCACACGAAAGTGCCCGTCGATGAGATTGTCGAGTGGGATCTGACTCGTGACGTGACGGGCCGTCTGAAGAGCTTCAACACAGAAACACAGGAAGTATCCGACAAGAAATAGGGCTATGTTTAGGTCTGGCACTTAGTCCTAGAGCGCGTTTCGAAAGATATTCGTAAAGTAGCCTGGCTATTTAGAGGCAAAAGGCAGTGCAGCCAAGTGCCAACGACAAGTTTGTACATAACAAGGGCGTACGTCGACAGCAAGCAAGGTAATTGAAGCCTTAACAAGCATCTGCCAAGGTGGCAGAAGGGCACCTGAAGTTATCTTCATATATATTCGTTCAATCTTGCAACTGGCTAGGAGCTGCCGTCGGATTGACCCAAAGTGAAAGGACTACGTGGTTTTGAAGCAGAAAAATAATAATCAGGAGGGGAGGGGAGGTCATGAAGGGGGGGGGGGGGGGGGGGGGGGCTGACTTAGTACGTGTACCTTGCTTTATCAGCATCTGTAAGCACGGCCCTCTACCACAAATAACGAAAGTGGATGTTTTGCTGGTCCGTAAGATCACGGAAGTCGGTGTCTTGGTGAGTGCGCTGACCGGCGGCGTCGTCAATGGCATCGCGCTGGCGGTTCTTATACCAACAGTAGGCGGCATAGAGGACAATGAAAATGGCCGAGAGAACGTAGCTCCCGAGAATGGCAGCGATGCCGAGGGGGTAGAGCGGAGCCTGGCTGGTGCGAAAGAACTGAGGCCCAACAATGTTGGAGACGCAGTAGGCGATGAAGATGAGGGCGTTGGTGGTGACTTTTTTGGTGTGGCCGGCGGTGTTGGCAGTGATGAGGCTGAGGCTGACGACGTAGGGTCCGAGGTAAAAGTAGGACATGTAGAGGGCGGCGAGACGGCCGTGGAAGTTGGTGATGCTGAGGGTGTAGAGGAAGACGCAGGAGATGAGGCCGACGAGGAGGCCAAAGAGGATCCAGACGGTGCGCCACTGGTAGCGGGGGAAGTAGGTGGCACACAAAAAGACGCCGCCATTGCACATGTAGGAAGAGACAGTCTGGATGATGCCGGTGGGCATGGTGAGGAGGACGGAGCGCTGGGAGGTGTAGCCGAGGCCCTTGATGATGAGCGAGGCAAAGTTGGTGAGGCCGCCGTTGGGGATGCTGACGGTGAGGTTGAACAGCACGAGCAGCCAGGTCTTGGGGTCGCAAAAGGTCTCGATGAGCTGGTCGCGGTTAAAGGTCTTGTTCTCGACGCCGGTCTGGTCGGCGCGCAGCCGCTCGACGACAATGGCCTTTTCGCGCGGGGAGACGAAGCGGGTGTTGACGGGGTTGTCGGGCAAGAAGAGGGCGATGACCACGGCCCAGGCGACGGTGATGGCGCCGGTGATCCAGAACATGGCGCGCCACTGGTTCTCGACGTCGAGGAAGCCGATGCCCCAGCCAATGGGGCCGGTGAAGCAGACGGACAGACCGGTGTAGATGAGGCCGGCGCGCAGCTGCTGCTCGCGGCGGGGGTACCACATGCTCATGACGAGCAGGTTGCCGGGGACAATGGGGGCCTCGAGGGCGCCGAGCAGGACGCGGAGAGCAATGAGGGTGGCAAAGTTGTGGCTGAAGCCGGTGGCGATGAGGACGCAGCCCCAGAGGAGCTGGGCACAGCCCATGACCCTGGACAGGGGGAGACGCTGGAGGAGGCTGCCGCTGGGGAAGCACCAAAAGAGGTAGCCGAACTGAGGGTCAGTGGACGAGGACAGAAAGGAGGACGGAAAGGGGGACAGAAAGTGAAAAAAGAACCCCCCCAAAAAACATACATAAAAGGCACTTCCCACCCAGCTGTAACGATTCCCCGTGAGGCCCGTGTCGGCGCGAAAGTTGTACAGGGCGGCCGTGGACGTCGTGACCTTGTCCATGGCGCCGAGGGTGACGTTGAACCAGAGCAGCGGCACGAGGCGCAGGTCGAGCTTCCAGCGCAGCCGCCGCTCTTCCTGGGGCGTGTACGTGTTTTCATGGGAGAACTGGTCGGCGTACTGCGCGGCCACATCGACGTAAACGGCCGCTTTGGGGTCGTCTGCCAAGCCGGGGTGCACGGAGGCCGTGTCCACACGGTCCATGGCGGGAGTGGTCTTGGTGTCTCCCATGGTCAGAGGCTAAAATGGTACAGAGGGGCAAGGCTAGCGACTGATGGCAATTTGGACTGGACAAGAAGAGGGAGAGCGGGCAAGACAGCAGGCACAACGTTTACAGTTTCTTTTAATCGCGAGGGCGCACACACACATGTCCTTGCCAATCATTCGGATCTTGGACAGACGTTGTATTCTTCATTCATCCTATCACCAGATGCTTCCTTCTGATGTACCCTTGATAGTGAGTTGTGATAGAGGTTCCGTGGAAGATTGTCGGACTAGTCGTCCGAAAGGCGGACTTTTGTCCGGAGAGTGTCAGCCTATTAGAGCGAGAGCCTTGCCGTGTTGTCGGACGGCATCGGAGCCACATATAGTACAAGTTGTGTGCGTGTGGTTGTCTCTTGTGCCCTTTTTTTTTTCTCTCTACATTTCTACACTGTCCGCCCCCTGTCCGTGTCCACCATTGCCATGACGCACATTGATCTGGACGAAGAGGAGCGCGCCTTCCAGGCGGATGTGGCTGCCATTGAGGCCGAGTGGGCGCGGCCGTGGCGCGCCCATCTGCGGCGGCCGTACGCGGCCAAGGACATTGCGGCGCTGCGCAACACGATTCCGCAGACGTTTGCGTCGAGCCACATGGCCCGCAAGCTGTGGGACCTGCTGCAGACGCACCGAACCGAGGCAAGCTGCGAGAAGACGTTTGGCACGACCGAGCCGACGGTGCAGTCGCAAATGGCCAAGCACCAGCAGACCGTGTACGTCTCGGGCGCGCTCTGCGGCCTCTCCGAGGTGGCCCACCCGGGCATGGACCACGCCGACTACCCCTGGGACACGGTGCCCAAGGTGGTCGACAAGCTCTTCCGGGCGCAGCTGTGGCACGACCAGCGCCAGCGCCAGTTCCGCCTGCGGGTGCCCAAGGCGCAGCGGGCCGCGCTCGAGGGCTACGACCACCTGATGCCCATTGTGGCCGACGGCGACATGGGCTTTGGCGGGCTCACCAGCACCGTCAAGCTGGCGCACTCTTTTGTCGAGGCCGGCGTCGCCATGATCCACCTCGACGACCTGGCCATTGGCATGAAGAAATTCACCATTGGCGAGGGCCGCACGGTGGTGCCGACGAGCGAGTACGTGTCGCGGCTGACGGCGGTCCGCATGCAGTTTGACATTCTGGGGTAAGTTTTTTTTTTTTTTCTTCTCTTTTTTTTCTTCTCTTTTTTTTCTTCTCCTTTTTTTTCTTCTCTTTTTTTTCTTCTCCTTTTTTTTCTTCTCTTTTCTTTCCTTTTTTCCCCTCCCTATTCCACGTTCGTTCTCCCTGACCCCATCAGCGCAGACACTCTCCTCATGTGCCGCTGCGACATTGACCGCTCAGAGTTCATCACCAGCACCATTGATCCCCGTGACCACGCCTACATTGTCGGCACCACCACTGCCGACATTGAGCCCCTCGTCGACGCCGTCCGCGCCGGCATCGCTGCTGGCCAGTCCTATGTCCAGGCGCGGGACGCCTGGAAGGCCCGCGCCGGCCTCATGACCTTTGACGCCGCCGTGCGTGCGCAAGCTGCCTCGGACGACCTGTACGAACAGTACGTCGCCGCCGGCGCCATGGCCTACGGCACCCCCTTGACCACGAAGCGCAAGACGGCCCGTGCTGTGCTCGGCACGGACGTCGTCTTTGACTGGGAGCTGTCCCGCTCCAAAGAGGGCCAGTACATGTGGAAGCCCACGCTGCAGACACTCATCGACCGTGCGCTCTTGGTTGCGCCTCTGGGCGACATGACGTGGGCGCGCATGGATGCTCCAGGTATTTTCTTTTTTTCTTTTTTTTCTCTTTTTTTTTTCCTCGCTTCGCTCGCTTCGTTCAAGGCTTGATCGTCTCATTCTAATCCCCCAGTCTGGACCGATATTGTGGCCTTTCACGAGGCCGTTCGCAAGGTATACCCCGACCGCCTCTTCGCCTTTGGCTTCACCGGCATGTACGACTACGCCAAGGCCGGCTTCTCGCCCGCCCAAGTACAGTCCTTTAGTGACGACATGGCCAAGCTGGGCATCGTCTGGCAAGTCCAGCCCATCTGGTCCGTCAGCGGCCTCAACCTCACCGTCGACGCCTTTGCGCGCGACTGGCAGAAAGGCGGCATTGCCTACTACGACGAGGCCATTTCCAACAAGTCGCGCGGTCCGCCGGTCGTCGACGGCTTCCACAAGGCGAGCTATGCAGGCTCCTTTCTGGCCGATGCCTTTTTTGCCACTGTCGCCGGAGAGAGCATTACGCCGTAAACACGCGAGGACGCCGGAATGGCAATCTGCCGCACCTCCCAAGCACGCCACGTACATGGCTCTGATGTTGATAGTGTAAACGTGGTTAAATTGATTGAGATTTAATCCAGAGATGATGGTAAAGATGAATCTTAAATTATCAGACATAATGTCATGGCTCTAGCAGCCGATCTCCTATCAAGTCCGAAGCCGAAACTATCCATCGGACCGCAGGTCCGACAGCCTATCGCAATACGGAGTACTTGCAGTTGGGCAAGGCTGCTTTGACAAGTCGTATAGTACAATATACGCCGTTCTGTATACTGCAGTCCTATCGACAGGTGCCTCTCATCCCTCATGCTCTCATGCTCCCGATGCCTGTCCTCAATGTGGCCGTGCTGAACTGCGGCTACACCAGCCCGGTGATTGACAAGGCACGGGGTCAGTACCACGATATTTTTGCCGCACTGCTGCAGGGGGCTGCCGACCGTGAGAATGCGGAAAGCAAGGCGGCTCAGGCCCCGAGTCTGTCGTTGGCCGTCCGCGGCTACGACACCGTCAAGAAAGTGTATCCGCCGTCGCTGTTCGACGTGGATCTGCTCATCATCAGCGGCTCGCCGAATGGCGCCTATGAAGAGCTGGAATGGATCCGCGAGCTCATCCGCTATGTGCAGTGTGGGTAAAAGGCCCAGATTGGATAACGTAAAACTCAAAACTTGCTGATTTTGTCACAGACGTGTACGAGGCCCATCCCCGCGTCAAGATCTACGGCTCGTGCTTTGGCCATCAGGTCGTGGCCGTCGCCCTCTTCCAGGACCGTGGCGTCCTTGTGGAAAAGGACCCGGCCGGCTACGAGCTTGGCGTGCATCGCATCCGGCTGACCGACGCCTTTGCCGCGCGGTTTGCCTGGCGTCTGCGCCGCGACGGTCGTGACGGTCCCGACGGTCCCGACGGTCCCGACGGTCCCGACGGTCCCAACCTGCGGCTGCAGTTCTTGCACGGTGACCACGTTGTCGTCTCGGACGCGAGCCGGCTGTCACACGGCGTGCAGGTCCTCGGGACCACCGACCACTGTGCCGTCCAGGGCTTCTACCAGCCGGGTCGCTTGCTCACCTTTCAGGGCCACCCCGAGTTTGACGAGTTCGTCTGCAGCGCGTGCCTGCAGCTGGTCGGCCCGCGTGTCGGCTGGGATGCGGCGTACACGGCAGCGGCTGTGGCGTCCGCCCAGGCCGAGGATGATGCCGCCGTGGCTGCCGACATGATTCTTGCTTTTAGTAGGGAGTAGACAGAACTCATCAGAAAGCCCAATGACTCGGTGATGCAATCCATTCCGTATACTCGGTATATTCCCTATATTCCCTATCCATCTATTCCACTATGCACCCCTCGACTCGACGAGCACGTCCCGCAAGCGGCCAATGCCCTCGGCAATGGTCGCCTCGTCGTGGAACGACCAGCAGAGCCGCATCGTGCGGCCAAAGCCCATCGCCGAGTCCTCGGCGTCGGCGCGTGTCCGACTGCCCACATCGCCCTTGACTTCAAACATGCGTCCGTGGGCAAACTTGAGCTCGTGGCCCTCGACGGCCCGCTTGGCCAGGTCGGATGTGTGGGGGAAGCCGCCGTCGGCCGGCATCGTGATGAGCAAAAAGAAGCCCCCGGCGAGCTCTCGCCGCGCGTCGCCCTCGCCCACAAAGTACGGCGTGCCCGTCGTGATCTGGACGCCCAGCGGGACCAGATGCGTGGTAATGGCCTCGACCATGGCGTGGTAGCGCGCCGCGTACGTCGGGATCAGCCTCTCCCGGATGTGTCTCTCCAGCGTGCCCGAGGACAGGAGCCGCTCCACAAGGCTGGACGTCATCTGGGCCGGGTTTCCGCCCGACCACGTGGCACCGCTGTCCGTAAACACTTTGTTAATACGTCTCTCTCCTGGTCTGTCCATCTCGCTCTCCGTCCTCACTCACGTATTCGCCAAAAAGGCCACAAAGGCCGGCGTCGCCTCGGCCCACGACAGCCGCACGCCCGGCGCCACAATCTTGGAAAAGGACCCGTTGCTGACCGTGTGCCCCCACTTGCTGTCCGGGTCCAGCTGCCGGTCCACGTCGACCAGCCGAGGCGGCACGGTCAGTGGCGTGTCCAGAGGCAGACGGCCGTCGGCCGGCCAGTACAGAAAGTCGTACACGTCGTCCGTCACCACGAGCGCGTCAAACTCAATGGCCAGCTCCACCAGCGCCCGCCGGTGGTGCAGCGACATGGTCTTGCCGCTGGGGTTGGAAAACGTCGGCACCGCGTAGATGACGTGCTTGTAAATCTTGCCATACGTCGGCCCGGTCTTGAGCCGGGGCGTCGACGCCGTGCCCTGCGCTGTGGCCTCGGCCGCGGCCTCGGCCTCGGCGGCTTCCAGTGCCGTCCGCAGATACGCCAAGTCGATGCCCTCGTCGTCCTCGGGCACGCCGCGCATCTTGCCGACGTAGCCGCAGTCCTCAAACACGGGACACGCCAAAAAGTACGTGGGCTCCACCATCCAGATGCGCCGTGTGTAGGTCGGGTCGGTGAAGCGCAGCAGAATGTTGGACAGGTTCTGCGATGCGCCGCCGGCGATGCAGATGCGCGCCGCATCAATGGCCTGCTCGGCGTCGCCGCCGTGGTAGACGCTGCTCAGCCAGCGCGCCACCTCGGCTCGCAGCCGCGGCCTGCCGGGGTTGGGTCCGTAGATGAGGGCCGACTTGGCCGCGTCAAAGTCTGACAAGACGGCATCGGCACTCTCCTTGATGTCCGTCGCCGGAAACAGCTCCGCCGACGGCCAGCCCAGCTGCAGGTTGATCTGGTTGCCAGAGGGCAGAAGCCAGGCCATCTTCAATCAAAAAAACTGTGCGGGACAAAACAGAGTGTTGCTACTGCAGCAGAGCAAGAAATGCCGTCGTTAAGTCTTGCCGACAACACGAGACTCCATCGGGCCCCTCTCCGATGCTTTTGGTGGCATCGGACGGCACAGGCCGCTGGGCGATAAGCACTGCCAGCCAATAAACCTCTGTCCACCTCACCCTCTTATACATTCTGACTCTGTATTATCGATATTGCAGTCCATGTCGCAATCTATACTGCCTACCGTCTACCTTGCCACAATGACGCTACCCTTTGAGGTTGGTTCATTCCGATTGCCCTCGTCTTCCACTTACACAATCCAGCTCCGGCGTCCGTCTCTGTTCAAGCAGCAATGTCTCGTAAACGGCGAATGGATGGAGGCTGCCTCTGGTCGTCGCTTTCAAGTCACTGGTATTTTTCTTTCTTTCTTTTTCTTTCTTCTTTTTGTCTTTCTTCCTCTTCTTTTGCCAACCTTTTAGACCCCGGCTCCGGCTCCGACTGGGCCTCGGCACCCGACAGCGATGCCGCCGATGTCGACGCCGCCGTCCGCGCCGGCCACGCTGCCTTTGCCACCTACAGCAAGACCAGCTCCCGCCAGCGTGCCCAGTGGCTCGCCCGCTGGAGCGCCCTCATTGACGAGCACAAGCATGATCTGGCCACACTCATCACCTACGAGACCGGCAAGCCCACGTCCGACGCCCTGTTCGAGCTCGCCTACTCCATCCAGGCCGCCCACTGGTTTGCCGGCGAAGCGGAGCGCATTCAGGGCACTGCCTTTGATTCCGCCACGCCAGGGAAAAAGGTCATTGTCATGAAGCAGCCCATTGGTGTTGTGGCCGCCCTCGTCCCGTGGAATCTGCCGGTTGCGTATGCTTTGCCCCCTCCGTTGATCTTTTTACTTTTCCCTTGCTCACCTGCAGAATGGTCCTCCGCAAGGCTGGCGCGGCCTTGGCCGCTGGCTGCACCATGGTCGTAAAGCCGTCTCCAGAGACGCCGCTTTCTGTCCTAACACTCGGTCTACTGGCCGCCGAAGCCGGCTTTCCCCCAGGCGTCCTCAACATCCTCACCACCAGCCTCGACAACACGCCTGCTGTCAGTGAGGCCCTGTGTCGCCACCCCCTCATCAAAAAGGTCACCTTTACCGGATCGGTACGTTTCTTTTCCTCGCTTCGCTCGTTTTTCCTTTTTTTTTTTTTTTTTTCATGCTCTCTCACTCTCTCCTTTTCGCTTCCCCCGTCTCACAGACAGACCCGCGTCGGCAAGCTGATCGCGCGTCTCTGCGCCGACGGCCTCAAAAAGGTCACGCTCGAGCTCGGCGGCAACTGTCCGTTTGTCGTCTTTGACGACGCCGACCTCGACCAGGCCGCAGATGCCCTCTCTGCCCTCAAGTGGCGCAACGCCGGCCAGGCCTGCATCAGCGCCAACCGCGTTTTTGTCCAGGCAGGCGTCTACGACCGCTTCGCCGCCTTACTGGTCGAGCGTGCCGGCCATTTTATCGTCGGTCGTCACGGCAGCACGGATTCCGTTGCCGTTTCGGCTTCGGCTTCGGCTTCGGCTTCGGCCGCGCAACCACCTCAGCTCGGCCCCGTCACCACGCCACAGAGCCTCGACCGCGCCCTCGCACAGGTCGCTGACGCCCAGAAGCACGGCGCGCGTGTGCTTCTGGGAGGCTCTCGTGTGCCTGGCACCTCGGGCTTCTTCTTGCAGCCGACCATTCTGGCCGATGCGACCGCGGAGATGCGCGTGGCTGGCGAGGAGAGCTTTGCACCCATCTTGACGCTGTACCGGTTTTCCACCGAGGCGGAGGCGACCGAGGCAGCCAACAACACGTCCATGGGGCTGGCCTCGTACGTCTTTACCAAGAATGTGGACCGGCTGTGGCGCCTGGCAGATGCGCTGGAGGCAGGCATGATTGGGTTGAATACAAGTAAGTGTTTTCGATTTTTTTTTTTTTTTTCACTTTTTACCGTCTTTTTCTCTTGTGCTAACCCGATAGGCGCGGTTTCTGGCGTTGAGTCGCCGTTTGGCGGCATCAAAGAGTCTGGTTACGGCAAGGAGGCCGGCAAGGATGTGGCGGTGGACGAGTACCTCGTCAGCAAGGCTATCTCGTTAGCGTTTGACAGTAGACTTTAGATTTACAATGTAGAAACTTGCTTCGACTTTGGCGTATTTCAGCCAATACGGACTGCTGGTGGAAACGCTAATGCACTCTGCATAAGCCAGACTGGCGTTATCTTATCTTACTGGCAAAAACACAGATTCGTCGCAATTGTCCGCAACCCAAACTCAACGTCTTTGAATTTACCTTTACAAGTGTCCGCTCAAGGATAGTCTGCAACGACTCTCCAGCGGTACAGACAGTAACGAAAACGGCGACGAGTTTTTCGTTACAAAAGTCCTAATCAGTCTCTATCAGTGCCAAGAATTGCAAAAGGAAGCTGGTCTGACTATCATGTCTGCAGGGGCGAAAAATGGGTGCCGCTAATCATCCACGTGACCACGACGGAGCCGATGGAACGCAACGCCTTCACCCCTTCACCTCTGCCCCCCGAACCAGTGGAGCCGCTAGGCCATGTGTCGGACCCCATCGGCGTCTGCCGGTCCGATCGAGGCTGCTCTGCGACGCAAAGCCCATCTCCTGTCATGAAGCTCCTATCTGTTTGCTACCATAGTGCCGCGAACCAGTCTCGATTGCCATGGCTCGATATCAAAGACCAGGGACGTGAACACACCCCAGCATTTCTGCACGCGGGCCATTCGACGAGCATATATCCGGCCACCAGTCGTCTTTTCTTTTCCTTCTTTTCCTTTTTTGCTTTCCTCTTCTTCTCTTGAAGACAGCCTCTCCTCGCCCCTGCCTCCCATACCGCCTTTCCCTCTGTCATGGCCGACACCAAGGAACAGATCACCAGCGCCTCGGGCGACGTGGGCGATGCGGCTGCCGGGGACAGCAAGAGCTTCCACATGGTCAACGATGGCCACCTGATCGACGACGGCATGCGCCGTGCCCTCAAGTCTCGCCATCTGCTCATGATTGCGCTGGGCGGCATCATCGGCCCCGGCACCTTTTACGCCACCGGCTATGCGCTCGAGTACAGCGGCCCGGTCGGCGCGCTGATTGGCTACATTGTCATTGGCGCCGACGTCTTCCTCGTCACGCAGTCGCTCGGCGAGATGGCCACGCTTTTCCCGTCGACCGGCTCGTTCAACGAGTTTGCCGGCCGCTTTGCGGACCCCGCCCTGTCGTTTGCCCTCGGATGGAACTACTGGTACATGTGGGTGACCATTCTGGCCAACGAGTACAACGGCGCCGCCCTCATCCTCCGGTACTGGACCGACAAGCTGCCCAACTACGCCTGGATCCTCGTCTGCTGGGCCCTCTTCACGTGCACGTCGCTGCTGGGTGTGCTCGTGTACGGCGAGATGGAGTTTTGGCTCGCCTCGTTCAAGTTCGTGGTCGTCATCATCCTGTATATTGTGGCCATGTAAGCGCTCCCTGTCTCGATTTCTGTTGGATTGTTGAGTGCTGTGCATCCTTCTAACGAGCAGCTGCATCGACACTGGCGGGATTGGTGGCAAGTACATTGGCTTCCACTACTGGACCGACCCCGGCCCGTTTGCCAACGGCATCAACGGCTTCGGCAAAGTGCTTGTTCTCGCGGCCGTCATGTATTCCGGCACCGAAGCTGTGGCCATTACCGGCGGCGAGTCGCGCAACCCCCGAAAAGACATTCCGCGTGCCCTCAAGCAGACGTTTTGGCGCATCCTGATTGTCTATGTGGGCATGGTCTTTTTCACCGGCCTGATTGTGCCGTCCAACTCGGACGGCCTGCTCAGCGCCACCTCAAAGTCAGCCGCTTCTCCTTTTACCATTGCCCTCGTCAACGCCGGCTGGCCAGGGGCCGGCAATCTGATCAACGCCATCATTGTCGTCACGCTGCTGTCGTCCATCAACTCGGCCATCTACATTGCCAGCCGCTGTATCTATGCCCAGGCCCGTGCTGGCAAAGCGCCCGCCTTTCTTGGCAAGACCACGGCCAACGGCGTTCCCGTCTACGCCATTCTCTTCACCAACCTGTTTGGCCTCATTGCTCTGCTCAACATCTCGGAGAACGCCGGCAACGTGTTTACGTACCTGCTTGATATTTCCGGTGCCGCTGCCTTTATCGCCTGGGCTTTTATCGGCCTGACGCACCTGCGCTTCCGCGCCGCCCTCAGGGCGCAAAACGTGCCGCTGACTGTGCTGCCGTTTGTCTCCTGGGGCTACCCCTATGTGCCATGGGTGCTGTTTCTCTTCAACATTTTCCTCGTGCTCATCTCGGGCTACACGACCATCTTGAACCCCTTTGACGTCAAAGGTTTCATCTTCTCGTACCTCGTCATTCCCATCTTTATCATCCTCTACGTCGGATGGAAGATCTACCACAGTATGTTTCTCGCTCTCTCGCTCGCCATCTTTCCTGCTAACCATCAGAAACCAAATGGGTCAATCCTGCCGAGGCGGATCTGGCCAGTGGACGGAGAGACTGGCTGGGCAACGACGAAGAGGAGGCGGACAAGGGCGTGTTTTCGCGTGTCAAGGCGATGGTAGTTGGCTGAGCGTGGACTACGAGTAGTGTTTATATCTTGGCTGTTTTTGTTTTATTCTATTCTGTCATTAAAGCGTTTCTACTCGTACATTCTGCATCCGCCGTGAACAAGTCAGATGAAAGAGAATCCCGACGAGTGGCCACGATACCACCGTCCACTCCATCAACCCTGAAATCGTCTGGACCAATCGCAGTCTGTCTAGGCTCTTGACGTAGTCGGGATTTGGGCCGAGAACCCACTCTATCGGGTCTAGCAGGCCATGCTACAGCGCCGTCGGGCAGCATCGGACGCCACGAAGCGACGGGCCCGACGGCACGTATATAAGAGAGCCACAGCGGGACGGCACAAAATGAGCACAGTTTGCCAATCACCAGACACCGAATAGCTGCCACGGCCCAAACATGCACCCTCTTGATCCCCTCACCGGCGCAGAGATCTTGGCGGCGGCGGCGCTCATCAAGAGCAGCCAGTCGCCGGTTGCCGTGCACTTTAAAAATGTGACGCTTCTGGAGCCGGCCAAGGCCGTCCTGCGACCGTATCTGCGGGCAGAGCGCGCAAGCAGCGGCGGACAGTTGCCTCCGGCATTGCCACGACGCGTGCAGTCGCTCTACTATCTCCGCAGGCCGACCGGCCTCACGACGGAGCTCTACTACTCCGTGGTCAACCTGGACACGGGCAAGATGGAGCGCAACGAGAAGCTCAACTCGGTCTACCACGGACAGGCCGATCTGGACGAAGTGGTCGAGGTGCGGGACGCCTGTCTCTCGAGCGAGCTGGTGCAGGAGCGCATTCGGCAGTACGGGCTGCCAGACAACATGATGGTCGTGTGCGATACGTGGCCGTACGGCCGGGACACGGGCGAGCCGAACCGTCGTCTGGCACAGGTGCGTCAAGCAAGAACGGCAAACGAGGACAAAGACGGAGACTGACAGGCGGAGTGCTACCTCTACGCCAAGCACAAGTCGCACGCAGGGTCCAACGCCTACGACCACCCGCTGCCGTTCTCGCCCATCATCGACTACCAGACCAAGGTGCTGGTGAGGATCATGGACCTGCCGCTGGGAGCCGACCGGGCCACACAGCCGGAGGCCAAGTTCGTGCGGCACCCGCCCAAGGAGTGGCACCACGACCTGCAGCCGTCGAAGCGGACGGACCTCAAGCCGCTCACGGTGCACCAGCCCCAGGGCGTGTCGTTTGCGGTGACGGACAGCCACCTGGTGACGTGGCAAAAGTGGCGGTTCCGGCTGGGCTTCAACTGGCGCGAAGGCATGGTGCTGCACGACGTCACCTACGACGGCCGCGAGCTGTTCCACCGGCTGAGCCTGAGCGAGATGTTTGTGCCGTACGGCGACCCGCGCACGCCGTACTCGCGCAAGAGCGTGTTTGACGTGGGCGACGTGGGCGCCGGCCTGGCCGCCAACAACCTGGCGCTCGGCTGCGACTGTCTCGGCGTGATAAAGTACTTTACCTTTAGCATCAGCGACAGCCAGGGCCGCCCGCTGACCAAGCACAACGCCGTGTGCATGCACGAGATCGACGACGGCATCGGCTGGAAGCACTCGGACTCGGCCTCGGGCCACGTGTCCATTGTGCGTTCGCGCGTGCTGGTGCTGCAGACCATAATCACCGTCGGCAACTACGAGTACATTTTCATGTGGAACTTTGACCAGGCCGCCGCCCTGCACTACAAGATCCAGGCCACCGGCATCCTGTCGACCGTGCCCATTCTCGACGACGGCGGCGCCACCACGGTGCCGTGGGGCACCAACGTGAACCGGGGCGTCATGGCCCCCTACCACCAGCACGTCTTCAACCTGCGCATCGACCCGGCCCTCGACGGCGACCGCAACTCCTTTGTCGAGGAGGACACGGTGGCCCTGCCGCTGGACGCCAACAATCCCGACGGCGTCGGCTTCGTCACCAAGCAGCGCGTCCTGGCCGCCGCCGGCTCGTCCGAGTTTGCCCTGGGCCGCGTGCACAAGATTGTCAACCGCAACGTGCCCAACCGCGCCTCGGGCAGGCCCGTGGCCTATGCCGTCCACAGCGAGGCCCGCCCCATGCTGCTGGCGCACCCGCAGTCGTGGCACGCGCGTCGCGCAAAGTACGCCACGCAGCCGTTTTGGGTGACCCGCTACCGCGACGGCGAGCTCTACCCCGCCGGCGACTACACGTACCAGTCCCTGCCCGACGACGTCACCGGCCTGGCCGCCGTGCCCACGCCGGGCGATCTTGGCGCCTGGGCCGGCCGTCGCGACCCGGTCGATGACGAGGACATTGTGCTGTGGCACTCCATCAGCCTCACCCACAACCCGCGGCCCGAGGACTACCCGGTCATGCCCGTCGAGACGATGCTCGTCAGCCTCAAGCCCAGCGGCTTTTTTGAGCAGAACCCAGCCCTCGACGTGCCCCAGAGCACCCAGCGCCGCAACCAGAGCGTCCTGTACGAAGAGCAGGAGCAGCAGGCGCGCCAGACGCCCGCTTGCTGCGAGCCAAAGCTATAGCTTGGGAGACCCAGACCGCTGCACATTCATAGAATTGTTGATAAAAATTGACATGTATTTTGAATTTTTGAGTTTATAAAATTTTGAATACCGAGTACTGCTTCCAAACAAAACACGGAACTGCGTCTGGCTCTGGAAAGTCGCCAGAGTGGGGGCGCAGCTCTCACGGGCACTAGTGGCCCACATGCTCGAATTTAGTCCCTGCAGACGTGCCATGGTCGGACTAGCTTCCTCCTCACTAGCTCTCCAAGTGGGGCTTCGCACTCTGTCGGACACAGTCGAGCTCCATCGGACGCCAGTCCGACTCTTATCGCGACGGCAGTTTGCAGTCGGCACGGCATCGGGGGTGGCAGTGACCACCTGCCGTGGGTTTCGCTGCTCTGGTCGCAAGTCGCCGGGCGGGCTCGACGACGGTGGTTTATCATCTCGTTTGGTCCCTGGTTCCGTAGGCAAAGTGTAAATCCAGCTGTTCAATTTCTTTGAATCCTTTGAATTATTTCCTGCTACGTGCCTCGTATTCCAACGCCCTTTGCACCTCGACCGATTCCACCATGGCCCCCAGCGCAAAGATCTTTCAGAGCGACGACAGCGTGCTTGACCCGGCCATCAAGGCCCACCTCAAGACGCTGTACACGGCCGTCGACAGCAAGGACCTCGACGTCTGGGGCTCGCACTTTACCGAGGATGCCATTATGAAAAAGGGCACCACCAACGTCCAGGGCCGTGCCAGTGCGTTTCTTCTCTCCTCACTTTTCTCGCTGCTCTCGTCCTCGCCGCTGACCCCCAGCCCTCGTCGACCTGGTGACCAAGTCCTGGGCCAACCTCGAGAGCCGCGACCACACCATCTACTCGGTCTTCCCCTTTGGCCCCAAGGCCGAGGAGGTGATGCTGCACGGCCGCAGCCACAACGTCTCCAAGGCGGGCGAAAAGTCCACCTTTACCTGGGCGGCCCGCATGCACTTCCGCCGCGCCGACGACGGCTCTGTCCTCATCGATCGCTACACCATCATCGTGGTACGTGTCTGGTGTTGCGAGACAGCACGGGGCAGAATACTAACCAGAAGCAAAGGACCCACACGAGGCCACTCTGTAGAGGAATGGGGCATCCATAGAAAATAATAGAAAGCTTTGCTGTTCGGCTTGCTCCCCATCATGCCGGCTCCGGCTCTTTGCACATGTCCCACAGCATGCGTGAGACGGCAAGGTGGATGCCGCTGGCCTCGAGGGTGCGAACGAGCGGGACAAGGGCACGGCGCGCTTCCAGGGACAGACGGCCCAGCGGGCGACTGCGCGGGATGGACGTGGCCAGAAGCTCGAAGCAGTCGCAGTAGGGCGCAGCCTTGGGCCAGCGCTCGGCAAAAATGGCCAGCACGGTGCTGCAGTCGCGCAGGGCGTCACTGACGTCGCGGGGGACGGCGACGGCGCGGGCCCAGACAATGTACCAGAGGGTGACGGCGGAGCGAAACTGGGAGAGGACCTGGGGTGTTGGCGGGTGCGAGAAGAGAGGGACAGAAAATATACATACGACGAGCCAAGGCTGGGCAATCTGTTTCCGCTTCTGCAAGGAGCGAAAGGTGATGCACGAGGCACAGCCGGCGCGGACGGCGCTGTCGGCGACGGCCGAAAAGACATTGGCGCGGTTGACAAAGCAGACGGAGAGGCGGGTGAGGTGGCCAATGTGCTGCAGCCAGACGGGACTGCGGTAGCCGTCGCTGAGCGGCGAGCTGTGGTGGGCGATGGAGTCTTCCCACTCGCGCAGGCTCTTGAGCATGTGCCTCTCCAGATCGGGCGGCACGCTGTCCGTCAGCTCGTCCCGGTCGACCACGTGCTGGAACGAGGACTGGATGGCGCGGATGCGGCAGATGTGGGCAAACGTGCGCAGGTCGGGGTCGTGGGCGTGAGATGCATGAGATGCATGGGCGGCGACGGACGCGGCCGTCATCGGTTCCGTCGCCGACGGCGCGCAGTCGGGCAGCCACGGCACCGGCGACTCGGGCTCCTCGTCGGCGGCTTCGTACAGCGGGCTCGAAATGTACATGTCGGGCAGGCTGACGGGGCTGCCCAGGGCCGAGCTGACGGTGCGGTCGAGAACGTAGACGCAGGACCACACGCGAATGGCCATGGCCATGGAGCTGTGTTCGCTGTCCCTTTTGTCGTCGCCGCCGCCGCCGTCGCCGCCGTCGCCTGGCCGCAGCCGGTGGAAGCGGTGCAGGCTGGCAAAGCGCACAATGACGCCGCTAATGTGCGCGATCCGCCACGTGTTCTCGGCGTGCAGCGCAAACATGGCCGACATCAGCATGGCCTGCAGCCGGACCAGCGGCGTCGACGTGGCGTCGGTGATGATGGACTGCTCCGCCTGCGCCGTCGCCTTGAGCGCCTGGTGCTTGAGGTAGGGCGAGTTGTCGAAGCGCGACTCGATGAGTGAGCCGAGCGCGAAGATCTGCCAAGTCAGCTTTGTGTCTTTCTTTTTTTTCTTTTTTTTCTTTTTTTTCTCTTTTTTCTTTTTATTCTTTCTTTCTCCCCCCTCACCATCTTGACAAAAAACGCGGGCCAGCCAGCCAGCCGGCTGTGCGGCTGCGACTGCCTCCACGCGACGTAGTACTCGGCGCACAGCTGCATGTCGAGAAAGGGGTACTGCGGGTGCACCACGGTAAAGTACGTGCGGAAAAACGACGCCGCCTTGGCCAGCGGAATGTCGCTAAAGACGTCGGCATGCGGCGCCGCCGGATCCAGTGGCAGTAGGGGCCGAGCCATACGGTGGCTGTCGCGCGAGGCCGTCGACGGCGCCGACGCGGCCGAAGCGGGGGTGGCTGATGTGCCGTCGTTTCGGTCGATTCGATCGATTCGGTCGTTTCGGTCGTTTCGGTCGTTTCGGTCGATCCGTTCGTTTTGCTCGGCTCCGTCGACTCCGTTTTGGTCGCTTCGGTAGAGCAGCATCAGGTCCAGGGCACCGCTCGTGCTGGCCGGACTCTGTCGCATCGCGGCCGCCGTCGTCGTCCACGACTGGCCCCAGCTGTCGCTGGCCGCGCTGGCCGAGTAGCGCGACTCGGTCCGGACGTGTGTCCCCTGGGCCAAGGAGCCTTGGCCCAATGTCTGCGCCGCTGTCGTGTCTGCATGGCTGTGGAAAAACGGCTCTCGGCCTGCTCCGTTGGAGGGCCGTCGGTGGGAGGGGAACGACACCGCATCCTCGTCAAAGTCGAGATGCTCGTCCCATCGTCGCTTTCGCGTGCCAGACGCCGCCCCAAAACCCGGGAGCGACATGCCTCATGAACAGAAAAAGAGAGAATCGACTGCGGGACGGACAGCATCCACGCGCTTCAGACGCTCTGGACGCTTTAGCCGCTTCATCGGCCAAACGAGCGCAATCGCCCCAGCCTGTGTGGTCAATGCAAAAACCGCGTCGGGCGAGGAACATGTCTTGGGGAGCGGAAGTCGGGGTCCAGGAGATATGGGCCGATGCATTATCCTTCAGTGGAGACACTGCTAGTGATAAGCCTAAAAGTGAACCGGGGCTGCAGTACGACGCACACTTGGCAGGTCCTGGTCCCTCGATATCTTTCTTATCCGTGCCTACCACGTTCCTTCCTGGCAATGCTGTACTTGTACCAGCTCTTGCCAAATCGGGATCGCAAGCAGCAGCCCTTCCGCGACACCTCCTCTGGGCGGCCCTTGCCTGCTGGACATTGGATGGTGCCCCGCTGGCGCAGCTGCCGTCTCCGCCGCTCTCGGCTCTTTTGCTGCCCCGCACTCTCTCGCCTTGGATCTCCACCAGAGCGCGCAGAGCCGCACAGCGCAACGCGCCATGGCCACGTCGGATGACGGTCTGGACGACGACGACGTGCCGCCGGCCGTCGAGCCGGGCACGGCCAACAAAAAGAAGAAGCGGCTGGCCTGCAAGCGCTGTCGGCAGAGAAAGCAAAAGGTACGGTGCCCACGCAGACGAATCGATGGGCGCTGACTGGCTGACTTGCTGACTTGGCAGTGCACCGAAACGCGGCCATGCGAGAACTGCACGCAGTCCGGGGCCGACTGCGTCCCGTCCGAGTCGACCTCGGCGTCGGGCCGGCCGGCCTTGGAGCTCGAGTACGTGACATCGGCTCTCGGGGCTCTCGATCGATGTCGATATCGATCCGTCTGCTGACAATCTGCAGCTACGTCCAGCGCCTCGAAGAGCGTGTCGCCCAGCTCGAGTCCCTCATTCCGCAGGAGAGTGTCGACCACATCAACGCCATGCACGGCCCCGTTCGCTCCCAGGGGCCCAGCACTGCCGATCCTGCGCGGCCGTCGCTTGTCCAGCCTGCCCAGCCGGTCCAGCCGGTCCAGCCGGTCCAGCCGGTCCAGCCTGTCCGTCCTTTTCCTGTTCCCCCTGCCGCCCCTCCAACCGCCCCCGATGCGCCCCTGGACATGCTCAGCCAGGGCCTGCTAGGCGCCGTGGCCAGCATCTACCCTCGCGCGCACAGGGCCGGCACACCCGAGGAGCAGGCGGCCGAGTCGCCGTATATCGGGCCCGACCTCGAGCGCTTCCTCGTCCAGACCTACTTTGACATGGCACAGTCGCAGTATCCCATCATGCTGCGGCACGAGTTTTTGCAGTGGGCCGATGCGTGGAACATGGGCCAGGCCCAAGTGCAGGCCTCGACTCGGTGGAAGGGCTTCTTTGTCTACATGGTAGGGAAGACGTGAAACAAGAACCGCATGGGCGCTGAGCTGACTGCGCAGGTGTACTCGATCGCCTTTCTAATGACAAAGTCCCGCATCAACGGGCCGACTCGGTCTCGTGTATGTGCCCGTCCGTGTCTCCCCGCGCATCACGCTCCGTTTCTCTGACCCTCTAGGAATTCTACGCCCTCGCCACCTCGCGCTACCTCCCCTACGCCCTCAGCGCCCCCAACAAGCTCATCCACGCCCAGGCCCTGCTCCTCCTGACGGTCCACGCGCTGCACATGCCGTCCCGCGAGAACATTGTCGACCTGTCCTCCCGGGCCATCCGCTTCTGCGTCGCCGCACAGCTGCACCTGGCCGAGTCCGAGCCCGAGCCCGTTGGCGTCGACGCCCTCGTCCAGATCCAGCACCGCCGCCGCATCTTTTGGTGTGCCTACGCCATGGACCGTGTCGTGTGCAGCTCGCACGACCTGCCGCCTTCGATTGCCGACCGCCACATTTCTGTCGAGGTAGATTGCCATTCTCTTCCTTTCTCTCTTACCGGGATCTAGAGATTGCTCACCGCGCTCAGCTCTTTGGCAACATGGACGACGCCCAGCTGCATAGCGCTGCCTCGTGGGGGCCGGCAGCCGCGCGGCTCACGCCCGCGGCCACGACCACGAGCGTGTCCTCGGCGCTGCACATTATCGTCGGCCGCCAGATCGAGTCCGAGATCCAGGACATGCAGCTGCGTCGCGACTTTGCGCCCGACAGCAAGGCCGCCTGGGCCTGGCGCGCCAGCCTGCTCGGCAAGCTCAAGGCGTGGAACGCGCGCTCGCACGCCTCGGCCGCGCCCTCACACAAGGGCTACGCCAGCCTGCGCTGGCACAAGATGATTTACTACTACGACCTCGTGATGCTCTACCGGCCGGCACGCAGGGCCACCGTCGCCGACGCGGCCGCGGCCACCGGCGGCCTCGCCATGCAGGCGTGCTGCCAGGCGCTGCTGCTGTTCCGCAAGTTCCAGATGGCCCGCGAGATCGCCCAGCCCTGGCTCGGCCTGCTGTCGCAGTTTCAGATCGGCGTCACCCTGCTCTACTGCTTCTTCGCCACCCCACCCGCCCGCTGGCCGCCCGCCTTCACCTCCACCGACGTGCCCGACGCCGTGCGCGCCTGCTCCAGCACCCTGGCCGTGCTGGCCGAGCGCTGGGCCGAGGCCGAGTCCGTGCGCGATGTCTTTGAGGTCCTGGCCCGCGAGATCCCCGTCGGCGAGACCTGGTCGCGGCCGACGCGCATCAGCGACCGCGGGCGCGAGGCCATTGAGGCGCACTGGCCCCGCCTGGGCGACATTGTCGTCGACCGGCCGACGCTGGGCATGATCCGGGAAATGGTCACGGACACCTTTGTCGAGATGGGGGAAGCCCAGCCCAATGACACGGGCAGCGTCGGACATGACGAAAACACAGAAACCGGCATCGGCAGATCCAACACGGCCGAGTCGTCCGAGGTGGAAGACACCAGCACTGAGAGAGGCGCCGCCGTGGCGGACTCTGCGACGACGGACATCTTTGAAGGCATGGATCTGCAATGGGCACACTTGGCGCACGCCTCAACACTCGACATGGACGCCCGCTTCTACTTGCCCAGTGAGATGGAGGCATATTCTGACGACGTGAATCTGCTGATGTGATGGCCAAGGTGTGCGTCTATGGAAATCATACATTCTGTAGTACTATGTAATCCACTCAGTACTACGTCTTCTTCCGACGGGGGCAAGCTGGCGATTGCCTCCCCCGTCTTGACCTGGCTGGGCTGGTTGCTTGGCCCGGACTCGCGGTCTGCCTTTCTCCTCTAATGGTTGCAGTGTCTGCCCTCCTTGCAAGGTGGAGTTGGTAAGGTATGCGTCGGTCCTGCTCTTCCTCGTGGTCGCCATCTCGCTGTCGTGCCTTGGTATTGGGAGAGTAGTTTGCAGGAAGGAGGATTGTTGGCTGGCTATCGTTGCTGGGAGGGTTGTTAATGTGTTATTTGTTTTCGGGTTGATCCTCGCTTATGCACCTCTGCCATGCGCAGGCGCCGCAGTTTCAAGCTACAAACAGCTCGCCCGGCGGTTGCGCAAGAGTCCGATGCCGAGATCCCACCAGGTTGGATCTCGTGGTGGTTCCGAGGCCAGGATCCACCCAAATAGCTATTTAGTTCTCCTCCCACTTTCTGTGAGGATCTAGCTTTTAGCTGAATCGAGGTTTTGTTTTGCCACTACGTGTCCATCACTTAAGAGTCTCACGGCTCACCGACTGCTGATCCATCGAATTTTCATCAAACCACCAGGCAATACATTATTACCCTTTAAAAATCAAGACCCCTACCGTTGCAATCCCGTCAGAAACCGTTGCAAACTCGTCCAACCCCATCAAATCCAATCCCCAATCCCATTAAAAACAGGCCCCTGTTCCATCCATTTCTGCAACCTTCTTTGACGTCGTATCAGTTGCTAACAACAATGGCTCCACCAGCGGCGTCCAAGCCCCTGCATTCTATTGAAGAAGGGTGGACTTTGTGGCAGACGGAAATGACCACAGCAGCACTAAATTTACTCCTTTTAGGAAAGAGGGACCCTTATTATGTACTTCCGAATCTAGAATTTCGCCAAGAACACTCTATCAATCTCACATATTTCATATCTGCGGTACATTGGATGTTATCGAATTTCATCCTTACATTATTCCGTCCCATCTTTACAAGCACCGTACAAACAACGCAGGGCCTTTCACGCTACTAAGCACACGAATCTCTTCACCCACCGTCACTTCGCTCTACATTCGACTCCGCCCTTAAACATATACCACGGTGACCCCGCAATCGTTATTGTGCCGACCTACGACGTCGAGAGCGAGTTAAAGTTGTCATCCTCGACATGTTAGCCAATGACAAAGAAATTGACCATCACATTCCTGTTGAGGCTTCGCTAGATAGCCGAAGAGGTATCTTTACTTTAAACTAGCCGTCACCCTCCATCGTCGACGAGCTGAGATACCGGGCTTAGCCTTTGACCACAGCGAGGTTTCCAACAAGGCCAAGGAGCTTTAGCTGACTCCAGGCTCTTATGACTGAATCCGTGCTATCAAAACTAGCACGCCAAGTCAGAAGTCTGACAATAAAGAAACAGCCGAGTTCTAGGCTAGGCCCCGGGGAACAACAGTCAAGAGTGCTGATACCGAGATCGACGAGGTATCTGGGACGCCACCGATGAGACTGCAGTTGGCTCTAGACTCGGACGGCGAAGGGAGGGTCGAGACGCATCCTCAAGGCAAAGCCAAACCAAAGCAATCAGCAAGGGGAGGATGAAGGGGAGGACAGACTGTGAGACAACGGCGATGCAGCTTGCTTCGGCACCGGCAACCAAGACGTTTCCTACCGCCGTCGTCTTCTTGCACGGGCAGCAGCTTATCTCGTCTTGTCGTCTACCTGCCGTGGACTGTTTTTCCTAAACTGTGGTAGCGTTCCTTGCACAGATAGCATCTCAATCACGACTGCACTACATTACCAGATCAGGGTAGCGTTCTGTCATTATCTACCGCCACTAGATTGCCGAATGTGACGGCGTTTTTCCAACTGATACGGGTATAAGCGAAAACATACGTTACGGGTAAGGTCCTCCTTGTTGGTCGATCTCGTCCCGTTTGCGCCTTTGAGAGTGCAGGTCACCAACCGTTGTAGATAGCTCACCGTCTTCACCATGAAGCACGTGATGTTCCGTCGAGACACATCTCTTCAACTAAAACATAGCAACACTTATTACAGTAGTCTGAGCTGGTCACAATTTTGTGACCTTTGTTTTGTAGAAAGGTTTGCACAAAAAGTGTGAATAGACAGCAACGGGCGCGCAATGGACCAGCACCTAGACAACACAGCACGCGAGGGCACCGCCTTATCCTCACAAACATCTTAGGCCCTCAGCTCTCCCGTCTGGACAGACCCACGGAGCGCTACCATCTGGTCTCCGACGTGGCGCTCACCACCCGCATCCAGCGCTGCCTGGTGGGCTACCAGGCCGTCTGGGCCCAGGCTGGCGGCGCGCTGAGCGGCCTTTTGGAACTCGACCTCGGTGTCGATGTTGGTCATCCAGGACATGTCTCCAAAGGCCATCGGTGCGCCGTCCTCGCCCAGCGGCACGTTGTCTTGCTCCTCGAGAAACCCAAAGATCCTGTTGAGGTGCGGCGTGCGGGTGAGATCGTAGAGTTGGACTGGTGAGTTAGCATGTGTTTTCTTGTCTCTTTTTCCCCTTTTTGTTTTTCGACAAGGACGTACGGGCTCGCTTGACGGCGTCGGCGGTCCAGCTGCCAAATTCACTGTACGAGTCCTCGAGCGCTAGGTGTAGCGTCTTGGCATCCTCAAAGGCAAAGCTGCAGCCGGCACTGTAAGCGCCGCCGGTGGCTGTAGAGGAGAGTCAAGTCAGCACAGATCTGTCAAACCAAAAAAGCTGGACTCGGCTGACGATGGGCGGCGTCGCCGGCAAAGCAAACGCGGTCGTGGGCTATGAGCGAGCGCAGCCAGGCACCGCGGGCAATAGCTGGGCTCTGTCAGCGGTCAAGGTATATTAGACAAGAACGAAATGATAGCGGCTGCATACGGAAGAGACCCATGTTCTTGGAATGGGCGAGAACCTTGCGAATCAAAGGGTTCCAGTCCTGGGTGGGCATTTGTCAGTTATCCATTTGTCTGGGCAGTACTGGCCATTTGACCCTACCTGGAAGTGCTTGCGTAGATGCTCGACTAGTAGTGGTTGTTAGCAACGACAAAACCTTTGCTTTTTTGTTCCTTTGCTTACCTCGCTCTTCATTGGCAGTCTGCGCCCAGCCCAGTTCACGAGTGTGCTTGGGATCGTCGGGAACGACGCAGATCATGCTGAAACGACCGCAGCCCTGTCCCCAGTACGTTTAGTCTTTGCAGTAGTGCCTTGGCGAGAAGTTTGGTAAAAGACAACATACCACGTCGCCAAAAAAGACCATGGACTCGTCCCGCATGAAGCAGTTTGTGAGATGCGGCAAGTCAGGGATGCTCTTTTCCAGCTCTGCGCGGTCAAAGACCTCCATGTACTCGAGGCTGGGTCTTGACAAAAATGAGAACTTGATCCACAAAGAGAGTCTGGCCAGAGGATGGAACTACATACAAGTACTTGACCAAGTTGTTTGGGTACAGCTGCTGACGGAGTTTCTAAGCAAGTCAGCTACGGGAGCCAGGAGAGGGGGAGAAGGCAAGACTCGGCGGCTCACAGAATTGACGCCGTCAGACACAACCAAAAGGTCGGCCGTCGCCGAGGAGCCGTCGGTAAATACAATGATTACTTGGCCCGCCTCATCCACGCCAAAGGAAACGCCCTTTTTGGTATTGTGGATGCGCTCCGGCGAGATCTGCTCCAGCAGGATGCGGTGCAGGTCCTGGCGCACCGTGTTGGCCTGGTTGCGCTTCTGGCGCTTCTCGGCGGCCGAGGGGCGCTCGAGGCTTTCGGGGGTGACAGGCTCCTCAGCGACGACATCGCCGCTGGCCCAGTCGCGCATCGTCGGCTCGGCGTACGTGCGGGTGCAGATGGCGTCGACCGAGGCCTCGCCGCAAATCTCATCGAGCAGCGTCTGTCCGGCAGGTGTGATGCCGATCCAGCTGACATGATAAAAGAGTGCATTAGCCAAAATGCCTTGTGCCAAATCAAAAGACACACTATCGCTCTACTCGACTTACGCGCCCACTTGTCGGCTGACCGCCGACCGCTCGTACAGCTGCACATCCACATTGGGCAGCCTATTGAGGTCAGCGTATGCAGCGACAGGCGGGATCTTTTTCTCTTGTTTTTTGGCTGTTTGTTTGTTTTTGCTGGGATCCGTACTTTTGGAGATATGCGCCCACGGCGCCGCCAGCCAGGCCCGCGCCCACAACAGCCACCCGGAGCGTCTCTGAGGACTCGGCCATGGGGTGAGAGCGGAGACAATGAGCGAATGAAAGTTGGAAAATACTGGACCGGTCTGTGATCTGCCGTTGATAATCTGTGCGTGATATAATTACTTGGCCCTCCGTCGTTGGTCGAGACTTGTGTTATAAAAGCAGCCCAGCCACTATACATTACCAAGTCGTATCGCCTCGATCCATGCCTAGACGCAGAGTCGCCGGAACGGCCATCCCCGTATGCACGGTACACCCGTCCGAATCGTTTCGGATAAGCGAGCGCGCCATACTGTATTCAACCAGATAAGCCATGCCGGCAACTGATGACGCGGCGCCTGGAGCGACCGTTATCACCCCATGTTGATAATACACAGTCCGGAGAGTTATGCCTGCCGGATATGCGCACACGACGCCAGGGGAAAAGTGCGCGGGTCGTGATAAGACCGGCTGCCGCGGTACTTGTGATGGCCTGAAAGGGTAGTATAGTGCGGCCGATGCACATAGCCGCCTGGTCTGTTATCATGTGGTCGCAGGGCAGCGCGACAACAGCGAGATGGGAGGGCCAGGGCTAAGGCCACGCTTGGCGCTGTGCATCGACTGGGCAAGATAAGAGAGGAGCGTATGAAGAAGACGTGAGCCCACGTACATAATGGATTGGAGACAAGGCATGAGAGGAAGCCCGCCCCTTGGAACAAATCGGTCGCGACTCTTTGCCTTTTTGATCTGGACGAAATACGCGAAAACGGAGCCATGGGCAGTATCCTTGACAAGGAGACCAAGAGTCCCAAGATCGCCGTCTTCGAGGGCGGCGAAGAGGGCCCGTCGACGGACGTGAGCACGGGCGATGTGCAGCCAGAGGGCGAGAATGACGATCATGTATGTTTTTCTGAATTTTTGTATTTTTATTCTCTAGCATCTATACTAGTATCCCAAATCGCCTGTTCTGCGCCCGTCTTCTGACCTCGTCCAGATCGTGTCCGCCAATGGCGACCTCTTTGTCCTCCCGCGGCCCACGCAGAGTCTCGCTGACCCGCTCAACCATGCGGCCTGGAAGAAGTGGCTCTATATTGTCCTCATCAGCATCTGGAGCGGCATCGCCCTGAGCGGACAGAGCTTCTTGGGTGTGGTATCCCTCTGTCCCTGTAGCTTTCGCTCAGCCGACTAACAGGCCCAGCAAACTTTTTCCCCCAGCTCATGGACATGTTCCCAGACAAGAGCCTTTCCGACATTAACATGCTGCTCAACATCAGCGCTCCCCTCATCGCGCCGGCCGATCTGCTCTTCTTCATCTCGTCGTACACCATCGGTCTGCGGCCCACATTTCTAGCCGCGGCCACGCTCTTTTTGCTCTCGAGCATCGTCGGGGTGGTGTGTGTCAACAGCTACAGCGGCCTCTATGTCTCGCGCGTGCTGGTCGGTCTCGGCTCTGCTCCGACCGACGCCTGTCAGTTGGCACCTCGCAGGCTGTCTCTTTTTGTTCATTTCTTCATACTAACGACGCTCCGCAGTGATCTTCTCCTATGTTGAGAACTTTACATTTGTGTACGTCGAGCCGGTTATTTCCAGTCCATCTAGTTTGTGCTTCTACTGCTTGGCCAGCAAAACCAACTAAGAAACAAGTCACGAGCGAGGCATCTATTTCGGTGTCGTGAATGGCTCCTACGGTGTGCGTGTCCCTTTTGCCTTCCTTCTCCCTCTAGGGCCTGTCTGTCTTTTACTCACACAAAGCGCAGATTATCTTTCTCGTTCTGAGCATCTGCGCGTCCTACGGTACGATGTCTTCTGGCCCGTGGCTTTGTTTAGTGAACTAACCATTTTCCAGTTGCGACCCTTGTCAGCCTTCGAGCGTATGTTCTTCGGTCACGGTAGCAAAAGCCAAGCTGACAGCCTCAGTTGCTACATCTTCTACACCTGCCTTTCAGCCGCCAGTCTGGTAGCCTTCTGGCTCTTTTTACCCGAGACTAGGTCAGTTGACTGCTTCCTTTTAAGAGCAGGGCTGCCTGACTAAACCAAAACTCCAGCTTTAAACGCCGCCACGGGGACCTGATGCCTCAGGTAACCATCAAGGAGCACAGAGAGTGGTTGGGTGCCGAAACCAAGACGAAGTCGTCTTGGGGGTCCGCCTTCTTTGTGAACCCCTTTGCTGGCTTCAAGTCCGCCGACCGCTGGAGCCTCAGCTACACCCTGAAACTCCTTCGAATAAGCGCATGCAATCCGACCGTTTGGTGGCAAGTGTGCCGCAGTCTATCGAGTCTGCGTCCAAGAAATTTTGAAAGGCACAACTAATCGTCCGGCACATCAGGCTCGGCATCTGTCAAATGGTATTCTACGGCGGATACGCAGCCATCATGACCTACTACTCAACGGTGAGGAATTATATCTTTTTATTCTGCTTACATCCGCTGACAGTTGTTTTCGTTTTCTCTTCCTAGATGCTGCAGTCCCCCCCCTGGAATTGGCCAGCTGAAAACGTTAGCCTCAACAACCTGACCAGCATTCCGACAGTATGTTTGCACCACCCCAGACCATTGACTTTCGCACTGACCCAAACTCCCTCAGTCTGTTATTTTGATATTTGTCGGCGAGGCCACCGACTGGATCATGGTGCACCGAGCCAAGGCGCGCGGTGGAATTGTGTGCGTATTCCCACTACTCTAGGTCGCTGTCAATCTTGCTCTGACACTTCTACAGAAAGCTCGAGGATCGCCTAATCATCCTCGGCATTCCCGTCATCATGGCCTTTGCTGGCTTCCTCGGCTTTGGCGGGCTTGCACAGCACTTTTTTGGAGGCTCCACCTCGCAGCCGCACTGGTTCAGTTGCATATTTCTTCGTAAGGCGCCCTCCCATGTGCCGATTGCTGTTTACCATCCCTCAAGAGTTGCCGTCTCCGTTATGCTGACTTTATGCACCAGTGTTTCTCACAAACACCGCCTTCTCTAGCTGCATCGTCGTTACTAGTACGTTCCGATTTCTGATTCTGTTGTCTCTCTCTTGGCCTTGTCCACTATCAGCTGATCACAATTTGGTGCAGCTTCATATCTGGCCGGCGCAGTCAACCCCGCCGTCAGCCTCGCGTCCATGAGCGTCTGCTTTGCCATCCGTGACTTGGCCTCGTTTGGTCTCAGCTGTAAGTCCACCTCTCCTGCACTGTGCTCTTGGTGGAAAGCTGACCAACGCTCGCTCAGACGGCATCACCTCTTTTGTCGAGGAGGCAGGCTATCTTGGCAGTTTCGCCACGTACGCCTGTCTGTCCGTCTTTGTCGGCGCAATGGCCATCCCTTTCTATATTTACGGCGAGCGCATCCGCAAGTACACGGACGGGCTTGTAGACTTGAAGTGACATGCAAAGATTGTAGCTTCGGAGAGGTAAAGTGTTAAAGCGAGTTTATATCGGATGTCGCATAGGAAGGTTACTCGAATTGCGCTGCAACAGAGAGCTTAATAGTGCAGGCAGTTTATGAGAATAATTTCTTCGTCTAAACATAAAAAGCAAAATGACGACCAACTATCAATACCGCTCAGTTGAAAGAAGAAAAAGTATGTCCCTCAGTGACCGCTAGGTCCAGTCCGACAACCGCCCGCCCAGATCAGCAGAAATGTTTGACAGCCAAGGGTGTTGTTGCAGCCAGTGGTGTTGTTGCACCACTCGCTTGATCCGGGAACAGAGTATTGGGCCGTCCCGATTCCTGGGAGGGGGACCTTTCATCCGATCCGAATTCTTGACCGTTTACGCGCAGTGTCGTTGCAGCTTCCCTCGGAAGTCTTCCTAAGGGATCCGACAACTTGGGGGGTTGCCTTTTGGCCCATTCAAGTTTTTGACAGTGGTTGTACAGTGCCTTCGCATCTTCCTCGGGCGAAAGTAAAACCATATCCTTCCATGCCCTCCATACGGTTGTGGATGGTAGCAAGCTAACATTTTCGACCCAATCCGACTGGAGGTCAAATTCCCTGATGAGCTTTGCATATACATGCGTTCGGGTCTGGACAGCACTTTTTTTCTCTTCATCCTCGTGGAGCTCGCCGAGGCATTGATAGCCGCTTAGCTTCTGGCCTAGGAGGGTGTTGGCCTGGCCGAGTAGATTGATGATGATAAATGCCAGCTGATCCATCGTAGATCCATTCGGGACGGTTCCGAAGACGAAGATTAGGACGAGCAGGCTGACGCATCGGGTCAGTGCTTGCAAGATGGGTGCCGGAACCAGCTTCGATGTGGTGTAGATCGGACCGTTGTCTGTCCAATTCTTGATGCTGAGTCGGTCACCCGTGAGGACAAAGGCCGAATTGCTGCGACCGAGAATAAAGACGGCGTCGGCCCCATCCGGCTCCGTCACGTCGTTCTTGTCGGACTGCTTCTGTTCTATCCGGCAGCGTTCAATCACCCGCAGCACTATGGACCAGATCGTCAAGGCAAAAGAGGCGGAGAAGCCAATCCACGTCGTTTGGGGCACGAATACGAAAAAGACTATCAGGCCTCCAAAAACAGTCCAGGTGAAGGCCACCCAGAGCCAAATCATAATGTCGTGAGGGGGTGGCCACTTTCCTGTTTCCCTCCCTGCGCCGTTGTACGAGTAGACATGGTACTTTCCGTCCTCGAGAAATTTGCCCGTCCTGATTGCGTTCTCGAGTCGCATGTTCTGCACCACTGTACTGTTACATCCGTACGGCGAGGTGTATTTCATGGATCCCGCCTCCAGCAGCAGATCGTATGAGCTCAAGTACGTCTGGAGGCCCACAACCGGTGCGGCGGCGAGCGACAGCGCTAGGCTCCTGCCACTAAGTCGATAGCGAAGTTCCTCAGTCTCTCCGATGAGAATCATCAGGGAGCCGATGTCAAAGTTCCATCCTGCACCCGAGACCGGACTGGTCAACATCTTCACGTGTCCGTGATGCGGGTGTTTCAGCCACCGAGATAAACCAACGGATAAAAGAGGCAACCACCAAAACAAAGCTTGTTAGAAATGAGGTAGGCGGTATATTGACCAGACTGAAAGCTGCTATTGAAAGCCCTCGAATGTGGGCGATGGCCTGCCACTTTTTGTTGAGATTTTCAGCCTCTCGATACTATCCCCACCTGTTGATGTCTGACGTACTAATGTTACTGGTATACTTGTTAAAATCAAGCAAGCCACGCCAAAGGTAAGGTATCTTCGTATCAGGAGAGAAGGATCAACTACTACTACAAAGCGCAGGTGCCTGACGTGAGACGGCGCAGGGCGCAGTAGGGGCTCAGCTCCGTTATTAGGTGGCCCGTGCTCTTCCTGACCATGCGGACCGGCCATGTTAACATCCCGAAGGCCCGGTCCCATGTGGTACTAGCGCATTCACGAGACAGTGTCACGTGACTAATCACGTGTTGCTGTCTCGGATCGTGCACGGGCCCAGTGCCAAGAGGCGGGAGGGGGGCGGAAAAGAGACGCTAGAATTCGAGCGCATGCGCTAATAATAAGCAGTCTACAGAGCACGCCAATTACACCAGAAGCAGGGAAGGGCAGCACAGGTACATGTGAGCCGGATGCATACAAAACAGGCATTTTTTATGACCACATTTGTCTTTTATATTGGGCTGTTCTCCGTGTCTTTTACCTTTCTACGAATGTTCGTACGCTCCTGCCTCGACAGTTTGGATCTCTCAATGGACATTGACTCCTCATCCTGCTTTTAGCCAATGGACCTTGTGCCTCCAACAGTAAAGCAGCTCAGTTTGCCTCATTGACTCGCAGCCAGTATGGCTACTCTTACAATTCTGCCGCCAGACGAGGCCACGACTTCCATTCCGTCAACGCTGAGCACACAGTTCGTCCGATCGACACGCTCATCAATCCTGGATTCACCGGGTGTGTAGAGCCTCCCCGTTCGTCCCATTTGGCTGACCACGTCTCACGCAGACACATGGGCCGCTGCATCTACGGCGGCCGGTACGAGCCCTACAATGCGCACGGCCTTTTGAACGAACAGGGACTCCGCACAGACGTGATTCCGTGCCTGAAGGAGGAGCTCCAGGTGCCGGTAGTCCGCTATCCAGCTACCTCTTTGAGCGGCTCAGCTTTATGCTGCTCCGCTGGAAGGCGCAATAAGTGGTGGCCCGCAGCATTCCTTGCCAGCTACACGTCTGCATCTGCCGACAATGGCCCGTACGATCATGGCATTCCTCGTAAACCTGTATTCTCGAGCCTAGGCTATGTCGCTGTAAGGAGTATTCGGGAATAAGCCGAACTCTGACAACTGTGGGGCCTGGTCAGTCCCACGAATGGATCTGCACAACAGTACGAGTACTCCGTACTCCGTTCTATAGAGGGTATGGTTCAAGAGTTGAGTCTCAACATTACGTATCTGCCGCCAAGCAGGTCCTCGTACTCGTAGACGTAGCCAGTCACTTGAGTATGCACTGTGCTTATGGACTGCCCGCGTGCACCCGCTCGTCCTAAATCCTATTCGCATTCAACATTTCCTGAAAGAGGCAACTGCCACATATTACAAAGTATCAAGTATCTGGCCGAGGGACCGTCCAACATGTAGGAAAGTGTCAAAACGAGCCCAAAAATAAAAACCGATTCGAATTCGACACGTCCACACGTCTCCATCTAGACGTCCACCGACACCCCCCATCTACGCGTCCAACCGGTACCGTGCCGGCTTCTGTCGCCGCCGCTGGCTGCGGTCGACCGAGTCCTCGCCATCATCGTCGTCCGAGTCTGGCACGACCACCACCTGACTGGCCGCGCTTTCGGTACCGCCGCCGCCGCCGCCACCGCCGGCGCTAGCGCTGCCGTTCCGTGATCCGTAAAACTGACCAGTCGATATGATACTGCTCCGGTCATCTGGCTCGACGTCGCGGTGGCGGCTGCGCTTGCGCCGCTGCGGCGGTGGCGTCACCACGACCTCGTGCGTCGTCTCGCGCACGGTCTCCCGGCCGGGTTCTGTCTCGGTCGCCGCCGCTGCTGTTGCGGCTGCTGCTGCTGCAGCTGCTGCTGCTGCCGCTGCTGTTTTGGTTGTTCGGCGGTCGCTCTCGCCGTCGCCGGCATCGCCATCCGACCGCCTGACCGGATTCGCTTTCGGTCCCGACTCGGGTCCCGGCCGATCCCGGCGTCGCTTCGGCGGGCCCCCCGCCATGCCTCGACGCCGTTTCACGCGGGGCCGTCGCCTGGACGGACTGTCGAGGAAGTCGTCATCGTCCTCGTCCTCGTCGGCGCCGGCCTTGGCGTCCCCGTCGTCGTCTGCGTCGGCCTCGGCGTCCATGTCGTATTGCTTGCGCTTCACACCCCGTTTCACCGCCACCACGGGCACCTCGTCGTCCACATCCATCTCGTCGTCCACCGACTCGACCACATTTGAGTGCGCCGGCGGTGCCTCCTTGCGTGCTCCCTTGGCCTTGGCCCGCTTCACGTGGCCGCTGCTGCCGTTGTTCCGGCCTCCGCCCCGCGTCGACTTGGCCACCAGCGGCTTGCGGCTGCGCCTCTTGGCAGGCCCCATACCGCGCTTGCCGGCCGCGCCGCCCAGCTGCGTCGCCATGCCGTGGTCGTCCTCGTCGTTCACCGAGGCCTTGTCCTCGAGCAGCTTCTTGGTCAGGTTGGGAAAGTTCTCGCCGTAGTTGAAAAAGAGCTCCTCGCCGACCTTGATGTCGCGCATGGCCGCAAAACGGATGCGGAACTCGCCATTGACGTACAGGATCTTGGGCGTGATGTTGCAGCCGCGCTTGTCGTGCTCCGACGCGTGGTTGATGTAGCGCGACAGATTGCCGTAGATGGCCGCGTCCACCCAGATGCCGTCCTGCTCCAGCAGCGTGAACAGATACGACGCGTTGGACTCTTGGTTGAACACATCGCCACGCCGCGCCTCCCGCCGCACGCCCTCGTCGTGCGTGATCAGCTCGCCAATGTACTCAATCACAAACTCGTCCGCGCTAATGTCTTCCGCCGAAAAGAGGCCGTAGCCACAGCCATCCAGCTGCGACTTGCCCAGCATCACCGCCTTGGACTTGCCGCGCTGCAGTGCCACGTTCTGGCACCCCGTCGCGTGCAGCGCTGCCTTGTCCCGGTTGCGCGGATCCGCCCGCTCGCGCGCACCACAGCCGCCGCACAGCACCGGGTCGCACTCGCGGTTCAGCTGCACGCAGATGCACGGCTTGCCCTCCTTTTGCCGCGCGTAGCACGTCTTGCCCGACGCGTGGCACGCACAGCCCGTGAACTTGTACGCGCATTTTTCCGACGTGCAGCGGCAGAAGCGTTCGCACAGCAGCTTCGCCTCCACGCATGGACAGCCGCGTGCCGCCGTGCAGGGCCCCTCGTGGTGGCAGGGCTCGCGCTGCTCGCGGAGCGCGTGGATGTGGGTGTACGTGTGGTCGGACCAGTCGCCGTTCAGCACTTTGCGGTGGCGGTCGTACCAGTTGACCGGCTTGACCACCGGCGCCTCGGCCATGTGCTCCATCACCGACGAGGACGGCGGCGCGGTCAGGCCCATGGCCTTGCTCTGCCGGTACACCTCCCAACAGAAGCGGCCGAGCAACGCCGCGGCCGTGCACTGCACCTTGACGGGACTGTCGCCAATCACAAACTGCAGGCTCCGCAGCAGGTTCGTCTCGCTCTCCGTCCACGGTCGGTTGGCATAGGCCGGGTCACCCACGTCGTAGCTGCGGTAGCACTGGTTCTCACACGGCGCCTGAAGCGCGCTGTTGAGCCGGCTCTCGCTGCTGGTGGATCCAAACACGCCCACTGCCCCAGCTGTCTTTTGTCGCTGCTGCTGCTGCTGCTGATGCCGCGCTCGTGCCTGCGCTTCCCGCCGCTGCTCCACCAGCATCCACAGCTTCCCGCCGCAGTCCTCGATCGAAAAGCACCGTCGAATATTCTCCGAGTCAAACTCGCCGTGCTCGCACGAGTGCGCGTGGCAGATCATGCACCCCAGCATCGAGTACGTACCCAGATACTGCTGGATCTGCTCCACATACGCTTCCTTGTCTTGCTCGGGCTTGTTGCCCGCAAGACTGCCGCCATTCGCACCGGCCGCCGCTACTGCCGCCGCTGCCGCCGCCGCCGCCGCTGCCATGGCCGCCTCCTTTGTCGCCTTGCGCGGGTCAATCATGTTTTCAAACGCCTCATCCTGTCGCAGTACGTCGTACAGCGTCACGTGCTTTTTCTCAAACACGCTGTTGAAGGCGTCTGTGAACATACGCGCCATCATCGTCGCCTGGGGCGTCCCCGCGCTTTCGCCACACGAGCTGAGCAGGCTATTCTTCTGCTGTGGCGTAAACGACGTCTCGCCCTGCAGCTCGCTGGCCATGTACCGGATCAACGTCGTACGGCTACAGTTGTCGATGCCGAGACTAGAAATCCACGTGTCCAGGTAGATGGACACCACCTTTGCATACTCGGACGTCCGCGTTGACGCCCACTTGTCAAAGCGCTTGGACGTGTCGAACCCCGACTTGAGCTCCATGCTCTCCAGCTCCTCGATCCACTGGTCGAACTTCTTCTTGTCCTCCGACCCGTCGTCCAGGTCTCGGAAATGCGGGATGAACTTGAGCGGCGTGTTGGGCGACAAGATGTTCTTAGCAATCTCGACATGATGAAACCGGTACTTTGGCACCTTGGCATTGGGCGACTTGAGCGAAATCGTCTTAATGCTAAGCACACGGCTCTCAGCCTTCCGCTGGTTGTCCCGATACAGCTGTGTCCAGTAAGCATTTAGCCCGGAATCGCCGCTCGCCAGGGCCTTCTTACCTTTGTGCGGATTTTCAACGGCTCGCCGCCCTCCTCCTTGGAGGCATCAAAGATTTGGCTGTGCATCCCGGCAAAATCGTCAAACGAGCTGATATGCTGCCGGACGCGCGGCTTCTGGGTCACGATACAGTGCTCCACAAACCGGCCGTGGTCCTCGTGGAGGTCATTGACAAGCCCGAGGAGCGTCTCCTCGATCTTGTCCGAAGTCCAGTCTGTTCGTCTTGGCGTCATGGCCAGTGTGGCAACAGGAGGTATGCGTATAGGTGATACGACTGCGGGGGTGTTGGGCGGTGGTGAGGCAGACGATGCCGGCTGCGTAGAAGCCACCCGGGCCGAATCTGGCTGGACAGCCACCTTAGGTGTAGTAGTGCCCTCGATCACTACCGTAGTCATGGGAGAGTGATCGACCGGCACGGTGGGAGTGGGAGCGTTGGAAACAGCAGGAGCAGGTGTGGCCGGAGACGAGACAGGATCAGACGTGATCCGGTGAGAGGACGCGGGGCCGCCCAGCATCCACGATGACGATGAGTCAGACCACGGGAAGGGCGAGCCTGGTAAGCTGTCTGCCGGAGGCGGAGAGGGGCCGTTGGAAACAGCAGGAGCAGGCGTGGCCGCAGACGAGACCGGATCAGACGAGATCGGGAGAGAAGACGAGTTGCCGCCCAGCAACGACGATGACGAGTCAGACCACGGGTAAGGCGTGGCTGCCGGTGGCGGAGTGGCTGACGAAGCCGCAGGGTTTGGCTTGGAAGCCGGGTGCGGTTTCAGAGACGATGACTGCCGGGCAGGAGGCGGCCCGGGTGGTGAGCCGGCGTGCAGCTGAGCCAGGGGAGAGCGAAGCCGAAAGGTTTGCTCGCCGGAAAACGGCATGGCAGTGGGTCGTGGGGACTGCTGTTCTGCGGAAGTGTGCAAACGAAGTGAGGGGGCGGGCGGTGAAGGCCGGGACAGATCCGGTGCATAGCGGTTCAGAGGACGAGAGTGCGCGTTTGGTTGTGGGGTCAGTGATTTCAGCGGTGGAGGTCGGCTGGCGGGTGGATGCTGCGCGTACGCGTGCGGCCGTGTGTAGGCCGTGAGCGGCGGGAGCGTCATGTCGTTGCTCGGGCCGGGCTTGTAGGGGGGCATCCGAGAGAAGGACTCTGGCGACAGCGGTCGGGATGGCTGCTGGCCGTAGGACTGCGGGCTCGATCGGTGGGCAGGAGGCCGTTGCGAGGCGCTCCCGCCCGGATAGCCCGCCACGGTCGGATAGGGGGACGCCCACGGCGGGGACGAGCGATGGGACGGGAAGAGGTGGGACGGCGACGGCTGCTGCTGCTGGAGGCTGTGGCGGGCCGGCGGTGGTGTATAGGTGGTGGTGCGCGGGCCTGGCGCGGGCCTCGAAGGCGGCCCGGCTGTCGGGCCCGACGTCGATCGCATCGCCGGCTGCGAGGGCGAGGCGGACAGGCTGATCAGGGCGCCGAGGCTGCCGGCCGCGTTGAAAAAGGAGCCGAATCCGTAGCTGCCGGACACGCTGTTCGACAGCGCCGGAGGGACATAGCGCGTGTGGCCGGCGAGGTGGCTGGCCGGCTGGGCGCCGCCGCCGGAATAGCGAGGCCGCGGATAGGCCGAGTGGTCCTGCAGACGCGACAGCGGCGGCTGGCGCGGCGAGTGGGTGACGCGCACCGCCTCGGCCTCGTCCTCGCTGCACGTGAGATCAATAATCTCGCTCGGCTTGCGTGCCATGGCGGGCTAGGCCACGCGGGAAGTGTCCTCCCACCCCCCCCCCAGGACAAGCAGAACGGCGCACTCTCATCAAGGGCTCCCGAGAGCCATGGGGCGAGTCTGGGGGCCGGGCTTCTGACGATGGGACGATTTGCCGACTCGACAGTAATCTTTCGTTTGGGAGGTTTTGGGGACTGGGGACCCTTTGCGATTTCGTTTGCTGGGGGTAAACAATGCGTTGATGGAAACCCCCCCGACGTCCCGCTCCCTCGGCCGCAGTGCCGATGTTGTAGGTGCGCACGCAACGGCTGTCGATGGACGTGCTCGCGATGAGGTTCCGACTCTGAAATCGTTGGACTTTTGGGAAAACGCGCTTCCGTTCGCGTGCCCGGAATAATATTAATTCTTAGTATGCATGGACTCAAAGGCAGGTGCGGATCGCGCACGGCAGGCTGGCGACCAATCGCGACGAATCGTGACCAATCGCGACCAATCGCGACCAATCGCCCGACGATCACGTGTAATGGTCACGTGCTTCGATCACGTGTATTATCACGTGGTCCGTATGGGCACCGTGCGCGATTTAATTTCACGGTGCAGCATGCCAGAGGAGGGGCCTACGCCGGAGTTGTACTAGTGCAGAGTGGTACGCCCTGCTCCGTACATACCTGTACGGAGTACTCGTGCTAGCCCAGCTGTCTACCACAACATTGCACCGCTTTCGACCGGACGATCGCTGCATGACGTCCCCGCCCGTTTGCCGAAAAACACGGCGTGCGCGTCTGCAAATCGCATAGCTCTAGCGCTAGTGGGCTCAGCTGGGCATGCTCGCTGGAGGTCCTTTCCGGGCGCTGTGGCTGTGCAAGTGGTCCGCTAAGTTGGCGCTAGGGCCCAATCGGGCACCCGAGCTGCCCACGACCCGGGCAACAGGTGTTGCTGGATGACGTCGCCGCCCTTTTGGCCGCCACCACAAAGACCAAGGCGCTTCTTTGACTTGGCCGTGTCTTGCTTTCTTTGACGTACCTCCCCCGGGCTAAAAGCACCGATACGTGACGCATGTGCGCTTACCGATATGCGACGACTGACATCAACGCTGCAAAAAGAGACTTGACCTACCACGTCATTGCGCATCTTTTTTTGGTCTGCGGCTTCTCGAGCTCGCAGTTTCAGCTTAAAAAGTGTCTCGCGCCCTTCCGTCCCCATTCTTCCTTTTTCATTTACGCCACACCTTTACACTTTCAAATACCCCATTGCCATTTCGTTCGTTTGTCGCCAACATGCATCGCACGTATTCCATGCGCCAGTCGCGGGCACCGACCGCTTCGCAAATCCAGGTAAGCTTTCTGCAGAGCTCGCCACCCTTTTTTTTCTGTTGGGTCGCTGACCGCGTCTCCCGTTTTAGAACCCGCCGCCGCCGCCCTCGACCACCAAGACCGGTCGCCTGTTTGGTCGCGGAGGATTCAGTATGTCGCTCACCGACCCGACCCAATCGCGCATTGTATCGGATGACTGACGATTGTAGGCCATGCGCTGAGAAGGAACACGGCCGGTGCCTTTGGGCCCGACCTGGCGAAGAAGCTGGCCCAGATGGTCAAGATGGAGAAAAATGTCATGCGCAGCATGGAGACGGTCGCTCGCGAGCGCATGGAAGTAGCGGTAGGCTTTTTTTTCCTTATCTTTGATCCTCTTTTCGAGGCGGCAATCACTGACCCTTGCAGCAACAACTCTCCCTCTGGGGCGAGAACTGCGACGAGGACGTCTCGGATGTCACGGACAAGCTGGGCGTACTCATCTACGAAATTGCCGAACTCGAAGACCAGTATGTCGACCGCTACGACCAGTACCGTGTCACGATCAAGAGCATCCGCAATATTGAGGCGTCGGTGCAGCCAAGCCGAGACCGTGAGTCCACTCCGAATAGCATCCACTAGGCCTACTCCCCGCTGACCCTCTTCCCTCCCTCCCAGGCAAGCAGAAGATCGCCGACGAGATTGCGCGGCTCAAGTACAAGGAGCCCAATTCGCCCAAGATCGTGGTGCTCGAGCAGGAGCTTGTGCGGGCGGAGGCGGAGTCGCTCGTGGCCGAGGCGCAGCTGTCCAACATTACGCGCGAGAAGATCAAGGCGGCGTACAACTACCACTTTGACGCGCTGCGCGAGCACAGCGAGAAGGTGGCCATCATTGCCGGCTACGGCAAGCACCTGCTGGAGCTGGTCGACGACACGCCCGTGACGCCCGGCGAGACGCGGCCGGCCTACGACGGCTACGAGGCCAGCAAGGCCATCATCCAGGACTGCGAGGACTCCTTGACCAACTGGGTCACCCAGAACGCCGCCGTGTCGTCCAAGCTGTCGACGCGCGCCCGCACCCTCTCGACCCGCCGCCGCAACCTGATCAAGGCCCGCGCCGAGGGCAACGGCCACGACCTGTCCGTCCAGGACGCGCCGCTGCACGACCGCGACCAGTGGGTCTCGGCCGCCGAGCACCGCGACACCAAGTACGCCGACGACGGCGAGGTCGATGACGAGGAGGAGCTCGACGCCGACGAGGAAGACGACCTGCCAAGCCACCACTCTGGGCTGGACGGCGAGACGGCCCTCAACGGCGAGAGCCGCGGCCGCACGCAGCAGGCCATTGCCGCATAAGCCGCATGTCTTGTTTCTTGACGCTTTCTCGACGTTTCCTTGACTCTTTGCCGTCTTGCCTTTGTTATCTGGTCTTGACTGGACCTGTTCTGTCTGTTTTGTTTGCCGCTGGATGTCTGCAGTAATACTCATGTATGTACGAGAGGAGAAAGTGAGAATATCCACCAGGGCAGCCTGAAATCTAGTTTTGAGTTTATTGAAAATGGGTATCAAATTTTTGAACATCAATGACGACCGGATGCCGCGCTTTTCCCTATGGCCGCATCTGACTCGCAAACTGCTCCAGCTCGACCTTGACCATGTGCTCGCCCGGTACGACGACCAGCCCGAGGTACCGCGACACCATGTTCACCACCACTTTGTCCGAGCTGCCCGCCAGCGCCGCCTGTTTCGCCTGCGCCGCCACCTGTCGTGCCGTAGGATGACGATACTCTTCTGTGTGCGACAGTACAATGTTGCAGTCCTGCGGTCGGCCCCGCCAACGATTAGATTACGTCTGGTACCCCCAAAAAGAAAAGAAGAGGAAAAAAAAGAAAGCACTCACCGGATCTGTGCACATAAACTGGCCCCGGAACAGGCGGCCGTCTGTCGTGTGGATGACCAAGTGCTGGCCCAAAAGAGACCGCAAAAAGACGTTTAGCTCTTCCCGGATCGATGCCGCATCGCCGCCTCTCACCGGCGTTTCAGCCACTGGAGACACCGGCGCTTCCATGTCGGGCACGCTGCACGGAGATGGAGGATTGGGCGGTGCTGCCGCATTGGCCATTGTGCTGTGGATATGATGATTTTCTGTGGTGGCGCTCTTTCGGCCTAGGAGTGGGCCTGGCTCGTGCCACATGTACGCCACGTGATCCAACATCATGATCTCTAGCGATCGTGCGCTACTCCAACGTTTGACACGTCAAGTGGCATCCTTCAGCGCACACGGTCCGAAAAGGGACCCCGTGCTGCAAGGGATGCCTCGCTTCTTCGGTTGCCCAGAACTTCGTGATATTCTGTCGTCTTCCCCGCAATAGTTGCATCTCCGTTGGGCCGGTTGGGTGGAGAGGTGTCTGTGAAATCTCCAGACTGACAGCCCAATACTCCGCTGTAGTCGTATTTCCGTTGGGGGTCGCCAAGCTACCTAGTGGATCCGCACTTTGTCTGCAGTTACGAGTACAGCTCCCTTCACTTAAGATCTGGTCTGCTGCCCCTCCTTGGTGTGTCGTCTCAATGTGTGCCACACTTGCCGCGAGACCCGACAGTTTTGCAGACAGAACTCGAGATGGACAAGGTTAACAAGGACTTTCCCAACGGGCTGCCAACGCTGGCTGAGCTGGCTGTGCTGAATGCCGGCAAGGATGTCCCGCCCGAGACGGCCTGGATCTGGGGCAAGGACGACGAGGTGCTGGCGTCCCGCGGTCCCAATGGAGCTCTGGAGAGCTAGGAAACTAACGACACAGCTCGGCCGCATCAACCTTCTCACCCCCGAGGTCATTCGCGCCGCTCAGGAGAGCGAGCTCAAGGACGGCAAGGTGGTGTCGCTCAAGTAAGCCCGGCCATGGTCCATGGTCCATGGTCCATGGTCCATCCTCCTACGGCCTCGGTCTAACTCTTGCCAGCTGGTCCGTCGACTGCCCCAAGGAGCCATCCTTCCACCGGGCCGCCTTTCAGCACACCATCAAGCCCAACCCCATTGCCCCGTGCATCTTTGACGACTTTTACAACACCAACACCCAGTTCGGCAGCCAGTGGGACGGCTTCCGCCACTTTGGCCACCTCGGGATCCGGAAGCTGTACAACAACCTCTCGCCCGAGGAAGTCATGACCGGTACGTTTGGCTGTATCTTCTTCTCCGCCGCCGGTCGACTAACGGCAAAGGCACACGCTGCGGCATCCAGGCCATTGCACAGCACGGTATCGCCGGCCGTGGCGTCCTGCTCGACTACTACTCGTGGGCCAAGAAGAATGGCCGCGCGTTCGATCCCGTGGCCAACGAGTCGATCCCGCTCGCGGACCTCAAGGCGGTGGCCAAGGCCCAGAACGTCGAGTTCAAGCAGGGCGACATTCTCCTGATCCGCAGTGGCTACGTCTCCCGCTACTATGAGCTGGAAAAGGAGAACCCGGCCAAGCTCACGGAGCTCAGCAAGGAAGCCTTCTTCTCGGGCGTCGAGCAGAGCGAGGAGATGAAGGCGTTCCTCCACGACACGTGAGTGCCTCTGGCCAGTACAAGGGCCCGCAAGCTCACATTGTGTCTGTCCAGGTACTTTTCCGCCGTCGGAGGCGACGCGCCTGCCTTTGAGGCATGGCCGACCAAAACGGGTTACTACCTGCACGAGTTCCTGCTGGCTCTCTGGGGCGTCATCATTGGCGAGATGCTCTATCTCGAGGCAAGTTGTTGTGCTGCGTTCCGGGGCGGTAACCTGTCGCTAACACTCGCTGCAGGAGCTAGCCGAAGAGTGCGAGAAGCGCCAGCGATGGACCTTTTTCATCACCAGCGCCCCATTCAACACTCCAGGTATTATGGACTACGTTCCACCTTGCTAGGCAACCAACTAACGAGTTGTAGGTGGCATTGCGAGCTTTGCCAACGCACTAGCATTCTTTTGAGTGCTGCGAATTACCTGGACCAAGCTTCATGTAAATGCTTCTATAAACGAACCCTACGAACAAGCGAACAAGAGCGTACTGCAAGTATCAAAACTTGGCCAGTTGGTCTGTGTGGTAATAACCGCGTGCCTTCCTCCTTCCCGTCGTCTCTGGGGAACAACCGACGTTTTGTACCGTGCTTGGTAGTGCGTTTTATTCCTTCAAATGGTCTTTGTCAATCAAATCATGCAATAGTATCACTAAAGTCCCGCTTTATTTGTCTTGACCGAGGAAGACGCCGGCAGAACACAATGGCCCGGTGGAGCTCATCACATCACCTAGTATATATTCCTCGTTGCAAAGAAGGCCTGCAGTCCCACGTCTCTCCCACCTTCTGCCATATGCACTCAAGTCCCACTGTGGCCCCCCGGCTTTTGTTCCACTCCCCGCTGTGCATTGGGGGCAGAGCCTCGCTCTTTGTCTTCAATTTCAGGCCATGGCATGAACATAAACTTGTCTCGAAGCTTAGTGTGACTTGTCATAACAGGAGGCCATTTACCGAAATGCTAGCTGGTTTCGAAAAGGCTATGAAGGCTACTTACTGGCTCAGCTTCCCCTGACAGTCTTCATGGGGTTTTGTTGGGCGCGGGTTTTCAAGCCAAGGTCTCGTATGATTTTGTCTTGCTCGGGAGGGGTTGCCCAGGGGCTTTGTTAGTTCAACCCACCAAAAACGCAAGCGTAGCCGACGGTATTGCCATTGATTGATCGTATCAGCCTGTATTTTGCCGTGGTCGTTGGTGTTGATGATAGCATCAGTAAACAAATAGGATTCAAGGGCAGATTAGCAGCTACGTACACTTGGGACGTGGTTATATCGCTGTCATTGCTGAACATTCAACCAAGCATGGTAAGTTGTCATTTTTTTTCAATCTTGCTAGCTTGTTTGTTGCTGCCTCGTAGATCGGCTTGTATTATTGAACATTAAGTAATTGCCATGTAGGTAGCAGAGTCGGTTCTTGGGCGAATATCATTCTCGGATGCTGACGAGCGAGATAAGGCTGTGCAGCACGTTTGTTGTGAAAAGGCAATGGATTGAAACTGAGAGACATAACGCCCAGTTGCAGTGCATCTTTCACGTACGGCCATAGATACTGGAAAGCACGGGATCCCGTCAAGTTCTTGTCTGCTAACCATGTGCCTCCAAAAACGGAGTCTCAAGCCCCTAGTTTCGGAGCCTCTTAATCCAACCCTTCGATCAGGGAATGCATGCAGTAAAGGTTTCTAAGTGTTATGTATACTGTCACGTTGGAGGTTGCATGCCTTACGTCGTAAGCACGTACCTCGGCGGAGGATATTTATCGCTGCTCCTACTCCACTTTAGCTTTTATGAATTTATGCTCTTTTCACACTATAAATCTAAATAGTTTAACAATATTTTAGTATTTATCAGGGGGATTTAGGCATAGTAATAGTAGCAGTCTAATTAATGGTATGTATCGGTATAGAATACGAGTACAGTACATTAACAGGATTCTGTAGCGCAGACTTTTTACCAGGGATTTCTCCACTTTTACTTATTCTAGACAATTAGAGGGCCTCCTTAATACATGCCTCCCTAACTTGGCCCGGAATGGCTACAGTGCGCTCTATTCTAGAGTCTTACACTACAAGTACGAGTACTTGTAACGTGCAGCGGAAAGGACGGAACCAGGTTATGTGATGAAGCCATTCGAAATTTGCTGTTCTTCGTTGTGCCTAGAAGCCCGAAAGCTTCTAACTATGCTAATAAAAGCCGAGAGTTTAGATCGCGACAAGACCGAGTAAGGCAACGGGTCCACGTCTTAACGCATCCCGAAGTTAAAGGCGGCAAACCCGTGCTTATCAAACTTGCGGTTTGGCCTCGGGAAATCCCCTCTGTTAAGGTTAAGACGGCCGCCTATTAATGGATCAGTGACAGCGGCGTCGGTCCCGAGTTTCTGGGCCATCTCACCGAGGGCAAAGACGGGCGCGTGGTTGGCTTCGTCGCTAAGTGGGTGGAAGGCGCGAGGGCCGCGGGGCCAGGGGACATCGATGACTGCAAGAAGGCTTTGGGCAAGTTGCATGAGCTCGGTATTAAGCATGGCGATATTAACAAACATAACTTTCTTGTGCGAGATGGGCATGACGTGGTTTTGGTAGACTTTGAGATGGCGAAGCGCGACTGTTCGCCCTCAGAGCTCGAGGACGAGATGAGCGTCCTTAAGAGCAGCCTGGAGGACACGAGTTTCCGGGGCGGAGTAGAACCCGTTCAGGAGTGATAGATCTAAGATAGAACCTAGACCTCTCAATATCACCTGCAACCTTTTTTGCTTCATCGCAGTTCCTCTCGACTTAGTCTTCCAAGGCATACAGGACTTGGTGCTTAAATGGCGTAAGGCATCAAAGCTCAGGGCAGGGCACTGTGGCGTTCACTCCGTGCGCGCTCCTAGTGCTAGCCCGACAGTCCCATTAATGAGGACTGCTCTCTAAGGGGCTGTACAAGGAGAGACCTTGGCAGGGATCCAGGGGATGCTGCGTAGGTCTGAATAAGTGCAATCTAGTAAGGCAAGGCCTTTGTGAAGATCTGGGGATTGCATTCGTGAAGTATATTGTTAATGATGGCCAGACTGCATTGTGCGCAGTCTGGCGCCATCACTTGGTCTAGCCCTAGATGTCTGGATGCCGGATATCCCAGGTATCGACGTGGCAGCCTGATTGTCCAACCCCTCTTCATTTTCCACCAGGTTTCGGCCTACCTGCTTGTCTCCCTTAACCCCTTGACGAACCGGACCAATGTCGTGGCCAACTCCCCAAAACAATATAGAAGGAGAAATTCTTGGCATAGGAGGGTCCTGCTTTATTTCATATATTGACGACCTGACCGTTTTCAAAAGTTACGAGATATGGGTTAATGGAAAGTGAAAATCCCACTATACCCGCAAATGCGAGGACGAAATTGCCCGAGAGGCCCAAGTGTACGAGCAGTTAGGCAGACATCCTCAGATTCTCCAATTTTGTGGCCTTGAAGAGATTGCTCCTGGGATTCACGCCTTACGTTTGGAACGTGCACCATTAGGCTCTATCCGCGGATATATTCAATCCAATCCAAACGCACCACCACTAGAACCTGTTAGGATACAAATGAGTCTGGACATAGCACCCGGTCTTGCCCATGCCTACGTGAAAAGATTTGTGACTGGGCCGGGTCTTTAATTGAAGGCCATGAAACTTTCTCGAAATGCGCTACCTGGGAAGAGGTGCAGTATGAATTGCCATGCCGGGGCCGAGACTTTGACGACCGGCCTGCTCTTAAGCGGGAGCTTTTTGCACTAGGATCTGCTATATATGAGGTAAAGGCATGGAAGCGGCCATTCCAGGATATACCAGATGACGAGGTAGAGAAACGATATGCCGTCCCTAGATGGTATAGCTATGGCACCCGTTATTCGGAACTGTTGGAGTGAACTGTTTAACAGTGTTGGCGAAGTCGTTGAGATATTACAAGAGTCTCTAGATTAGCCATACCATATTATTGTATTGTTCTCTTGTAAAGCTGTATTTATTCTTTCCCGCCCACTTTATGGGTAGTCTATGCGGGTGAATCTCACAAGGACACCGCAGATACTCCGACAACATTGTGCACCGAAGAAGGTCGAGTCAAAAAGTGAGCTACTTTGGAATAAAGAAGAGAGACGAGCTCGGGATGTTTTCGCTACGAAACAAACAGAACTGCGCTGCTCTTAATGGGACTGAGATTTGTCCTGTATCATCCTCTTCGGCGACTACCTGTAGCACAAATAGGACAAAAATCAAACAACTATTGAAATTTTCTCTAGATAAGGTATTAGGCAGTTTTTGAATGTCAGAGACGTTGCCATATACACTACTTTTACAGCCCGGCATCGGCGATCTGTTCGACGTCGTCAACATCTCCGCCTACCACTTACACCAAGCCGCTGGCTTAATAATACATTCTAGCCCAAATCGCGTTAGGGTATTGGCATCTAAGTAGATCAGTAGGCCTGAATGCCTGACGTTTCGGGCATCAATGACCGCATTTTAATTTAGCAAAGCGTGACTCCGCGCCACTTGCGCGGGGCGATTGACGTCGCGTTTCTTCAACGTTGTGGCAATCCTGGCCATTCTCGACATCGCGTCGTCTCTGCCAGGCAGAAGCAGACAGAATTGCCGTGTGAAGGACCACGACGACCTGCTTTAAACGATGAACGACAGGCTGCAACACCGGAGCTATCATTCGCCGTAAAGCGACTTCTCTTCTTTTTCTTTCAATCTCTCCCGCCATTTTATCTCGTCATGGGTGTCAACGGCCTCTGGCAGGTCCTGCAGCCCTGCGCCCGGCCGACCAACCTGGCGACGCTCAACCGCAAGCGCCTTGCCGTCGACGCCTCGATCTGGATCTACCAGTTTCTCAAGGCCGTCCGGGACAAGGAAGGAAATGCGCTGCGCAACTCGCACGTTGTTGGCTTCTTTCGCCGTATTTGCAAGCTGCTCTGGTTTGGGATCCTTCCAGTCTTTGTGTTTGACGGTGGCGCACCGGCGCTGAAGCGTTCGACGCTGCAGGCCCGGCGGCAGAGACGCGAGGGCCGCCGCGACGATGCAGTTCGCACGGCCGGGAAGCTGCTGGCTGTGCAGATGCAACGCATCGCCGAGGAGGATGCGGACAAGCGGCGTAAGAAGGCCCAGGTGGCCACTGGCGGCGACGGCGGCGATGACGACGAGGACGGCATGGCGGCGGGCGAGGTGTTGCCCAGCGCAGACGAGGTTGTCTACGCCGAGGAGATACACAAGACGGAGCAGGAACGACGGCAGGCACGCAAGTTTGTCAAGACGGATGCGTACCACTTGCCGGCGCTGGACAAGTCGATCGAGGGCATGGGCCGGCCGGAGGACCCGCGCATCATGAGCATCGACGAGCTGGAAGAGTACGCGCGGCAGTTCCACGCGGGCGAGGACATTAATCTCTACGACTTTAGCAAGATTGACTTTGACGGCGACTTTTTCAAGAGCCTGCCGCCGGCGGACCGCTACTACATTCTCAACGCGGCGCGCATCCGCAGCCGCCTGCGGATGGGCCTCAGCAAGGAGCAGCTCGACACCATGTTCCCGGACCGCATGGCCTTTTCGCGCTTCCAGATTGAGCGGGTGCGCGAGCGCAACCACCTGACGCAGCGGCTGATGATTGAGGCGGGCATGACGGGCATCGACCTGACCATGGGCGTGCACGCGCGCGTGGCCGGCGACAAGAACCGCGAGTACATTCTGGTCAAGAACGAGGGTGTCGAGGGCGGCTGGGCGCTGGGTGTCGTCAGTCGCGACAAGGAGCAAGGGCAGGCGCACAAGCCGATCGATGTCGACGCGCTCAAGTTCCGGTACGACGGCGTTGGCAGCGACGACCAGGCGGAAAGCGAGGAGGAGGAGGACGACGTCGAGTTTCAAGACGTGCCGATTGCCGGGCTGAACCGGTTGCACAAGCTGCCGGCGGTGGGCGAGGAAGAGGAATCGCTGTTTGTGGCGAGCTACGAGCCGGTTGACCAGGTCAAAGGTGGGGACCATGCGCCGGCTGCCGACGAAGAAGAGGATCTCAGCCGGGCCATTGCCATGTCGCTACGGACACAGCACGGAATGGGCGAGGAGGCCGCGGAGGACGAGGAGATGCAGGACGATAGCGACAAGCAGGCGCCGCAGTGGAGACAGACCGCGGCCGAGACGGCAACAAGACCGATTATGACGACGAGCGGCCGGATGGTAGCCCACATTGTCAACAACCGGGCGAGCGCGGCGGTCTCGGCGTCACGGCAGGTGGCGGAGAAGACGAATGGCCGAGTGGACGAGAGAGACAGCGACGCCGACAGCAGCGACAGCGAGCTGGACTTCCGAGCGGCCCTGGCGGCGGCAGCGAAAAAGAAGAAGGCGGTGCCGGCCAGCGCCGTTTCGGCTCCCAGTGTCAAGCCGGCTGACAACCCGTTTGGCGGGCCGTTGCCGTTTGAGCAGCTAAGCTGGCGGACGTCCATTTTCGAAAAGAAGCCGACCGAGGCGGATGCGTCGGCTACAAAAACGACGGCGGCACCCGACACGGGCTCTTTGGAACCGATGTCTGAGGACGACGGGACGGGAGGGGGCTTTGTAGTGGAGGACGAGAGCGGCTCGGCCGGGGACGGACACGAAGAGGCAGCTCGGGGAGAGGAGGACGAGGGTGCGCCGCTTCCGTTGCCGCCTTGGATGACGGACGCGACAGACATTCGGACGGCCATCCGGCAGCAGCAGGCGTACGATGATGAGATCAACGCACAGGACAGGGAAATGGCGCAGGCGGAGGAGCAGATGTGGCGGCGGCGGGAAGTGGAGGTGGTGGAGATTGAGTCGAGTGATGAGGAGGTGGAGGGGGGGGTAGACGAAGAGGCAGACGGCCCGGTGGAGAAGACGATGGAGGAGACGGACGAGAGAGGCGATGAGACAGGCCAGGAGACAGGCCAGGAGACAGGCCAGGAGACGGTTGCAGAGCCGGTTGCAAAGACGGTCACGACAGCCGAGGCCGTCGAGCCGGTCGGGACAGTCGACGCTGCCGAGACTGGCGTTTTCCCTGCGACACGCTCGTCGTCCCCGGACGTGGAGTTTGTGGACGTGGAGCTGCCACCGGCGGTCTCGGCCACGGAACCGAGGGTAGAACCGATGGAGGAAACGACGGCAGACGCCACGGCAGACGCCACTGGAGAACCGGACGACGGCCTCTTTGACGAGTTCGACATGAGCGACCCCGAAGACGAAGAGCTGCTGGCGCAAATGGCCGAGGAGGCGGAGGAGCACGCGCGGTTTGCGAGCACGCTGAACCACGGGACGGAGCAGCAGCGGCGGGCGGCGTTTGAGCAGGAGCTGACGGCGCTGCGCAGCCAGCAGAAAAAGGACCGACGGGACGCGGACGAGGTGACGCAGACCATGGTGTCCGAGTGCCAGGCGCTGCTGCGGCTGTTTGGGATCCCGTACATTACGGCGCCGATGGAGGCCGAGGCGCAGTGCGCGACGCTGGTGGCGCTGGGGCTGGTCGACGGGATCGTGACGGACGACTCGGACACGTTTCTGTTTGGCGGCACGCGCGTGTACAAGAACATGTTCAACGGCAACAAGTTTGTCGAGTGTTTTGTGGACGGCGACCTGGCGCGGGAGCTGTCGCTGCCGCGGGAGGCGCTGATTGCGCTGGCCCAGCTGCTGGGGTCGGACTACACGGACGGGCTGGCGGGCGTGGGGCCGGTGACGGCCATGGAGATCCTGAGCGAGTTTCCAGAGGCGGGAATGCCCGGAGCCACGAAGACGGCCGGCGGCCTCGCCGCGTTCCGCGCGTGGTGGGACGATGTGCAGCAGCACGGCCGGCCGCGCGAGGCCGACGCCGACTCGCCCTTTCGGCGCAAGTTCCGGCGCACCCAGGCGACCAAGCTGTTTCTGCCGACCGACTTTCCCAACCCGGCCGTGGCCGAGGCGTATCTGCATCCGGTCGTCGACGACAGCGCCGAGCCGTTCCAGTGGGGCGTGCCGGACCTGGCGGGCCTGCGCGCCTTTCTCATGGCCACGGTCGGCTGGAGCCAGGAACGCACCGACGAGGTGCTGGTGCCGGTGATCCGCGACATGAACCGGCGCGAGGCCGAGGGCACGCAGAGCAACATTACGCGGTTTTTCAGCGGCAGCGTCGGCGCGGGGGCCGCGAACCACGGCCGCGGTCGCGCCGGCAGCAGTCGGGGCAGTCGCCGTATGGCGGCGGCGGTCAGCCGGCTCAAGGCGGGCACGACCTCGGCCGAGGCGGCGGCGGCCATTATGCGGACAGGACCAGCCAGGAAGGGCAAGCGAAAGCCGCACGAGGCAGGCGCAGGAAATGGGGGAAATGACCAAAATGACCAAAACGACCAAAACGACCAAAACGACCAATCACAGCCCGAGAGCCGGCCGGCGAGACGAGGCAAACGGACCCGGGCGTAAATCACAAGGCGTGTTTGCATGTGCTTGGACGCAGGCTGTACTATTACAATGACAAATATGCACTGCCATTTTTTTATTTTTATTTTTCGCCAGAACCATCTCCGACCCACCAATCAGCGATCTGGGGCGTTTGTTTTGGTGCCGAGGTTCACAGGCCATGACGGGCCCCCGACCAACCACTAGCCGAAGCCCCTCTTTTTTTTTTTCGCCCAGCCTAGTTCCGGAAAGGCACGAGAAATGCGGAGGGCTGCTCCAGTTCGCCATCGCCATCGCCGTCACCATCGAAATTTGCCTCGTTTTCCTTTTCCCATCCTCGACCTCGTCGGCCATCGTCCATCGCCACCTCTTCTGTGCAGCCGCGCCTCTGTCGGTCTGTCTTCGATTCGCGATCCACCTTTTTTTCTCTCTCTCTCTCTCTCCTTTTCCCGCCAACCTTGCCGAACTGCATTTCGGCCCCATTGAACGAGTCCAACGAGTTGTTTTGCCCGCATCCCGGCGACTCGCCAGCCGTCGCCTTGATTCTTTTGTATCTTTTGTCCGTGCCACACGATATTTTTGGATCGAGAACAGCGCGACCGTCGGCCTTTTGCACGGCGTCCTGAGCAACTACCCCTTTGCGATCAGGAGCCGTTCCAGGGGGGGGGCGGCAGGAGGACCACCACAACACCACCGCCACCACACGTTTCCGAGCGACACGCGTGGACAGCACGGCCGAGCAGCAGCGCGCCCACCACTCCTAGACCACGCCCGGCACGCGGCGCACAGCCGATGGCATCGCCGCCCAAGCCGTGGGAGAGGAACCGTACAGCCGGTATGTGTCACGAGGGGAGAGGTCCCGTCTTGCAGACGCGGTCGTCCAATACTGACAAAGGGCCACAGCAGCGCCGACCGTCATGACGGCCTCACCCGCCATGGCCGGGGCGCCCTTGGCCTCAACCGCGCCCGACGCGACCAGCACCCTTGCCTCCACGACCGCCCCGGCCCTGCCACCCGTCCCGGCCTCTCTGACGGCGTCTGTCAACCAGAACGCGGCCAACTACAGCCGGCTGGCGGCGACGCCGTCGGTGGCGTCGCCGTACGGCGGCTACGGGACGGGCTACACCCCCTACCGCTACGGCGGCTACGGCGGGCTCGGCAGCTCCATGGGCGGCCTCGGCAGCACCATGGGCGGCTACGGCAGCAGCATGTACGGCGGCATGTACGGCGGCGGTGGCATGTACGGCGGCGGCGGCATGTATGGCGGCGGCGGCATGTACGGTGCCGGCGTCGGCAACGACCCCAACAGCCTGACCAACCGCTTTGGCACGAGCACCCAGGCCACCTTTCAGATGCTCGAGGGCATCGTCGGCGCCTTTGGCGGCTTCGCCCAGATGCTCGAGAGCACCTACATGGCGACGCAGTCGAGCTTCTTTGGTACGTCGGGTGTTCCCTTTTTTTTTTCTTTTTTTTTCTTTTTTCTCCTGTCTAACCAACAGCCATGGTTTCGGTCGCCGAACAGTTTGGCAACCTGCGCGACACGCTCGGCTCGCTCCTCGGCATCTTTACCCTGATGCGCTGGATCCGCACCCTGCTGGCCCGCCTGCGTGGCCGTCCGCTACCGGCCGACGCCACCGCGCTGACCCCGGCGGCCTTTGCCCATTTCGAGGGCCGGTCTAGCGGCGGCCCGGACGGCAGCGGTGCGCCCGGCGCGCCCAAGCCGAGCCGCAAGCCGCTCTTCTTCTTTGTGCTGGCCGCCTTTGGCCTGCCCTACCTCATGGGCAAGCTGATCCGCACCCTCGCCGCCACCCACGAGGAGGAGGAGCGCCGCCAGATGGCCCTCGTCCAGCAGCAGCAGTCTTCGGCCCAGCTCGACCCGGCCAAGCTCGAGTTCTGCCGCGTGCTCTACGACTTTACGCCGCAGGCCCAGCCGCTCGCCATCGCCGGCGCCGGCGCCTCTGCCGCGTCCCCGCCCTCGGCCATTCCCGGCATGGACCTCGCCGTCAAGCGCGACGACCTCGTCGTGGTCCTCACCAAGACCGACCCGCTCGGCAGCCCCTCGGACTGGTGGCAGTGCCGCACCCGCGACGGCCGCGTCGGCTACCTGCCCGCCACCTTTCTGCGGCCCATCACCCTGCCCACCCAGCAGCTGCCCGCCCAGCTGCCGCCGCCGCCCGCCAGCGTGGCCGATAGCGTCGACGGCGGCCGCGCCGACACCATTATCAGCACCACCACCACCGCGACCGTGGCGCCGCCGCGGTCCGTGCCCGTCACAGCCGCCGCCGACCCCATCATGGCCGAGAAGGCCGCCGCCCAGAAGCAGAGCCTGGCGGCCGCGGCGGCGGCGGCCGGCGTCACGGCTGATGGCTTCATGAAGTCGGCGGTGAATCACTAGCCGACGCTATGCCCAACGCAGCAGTTCGATTCTTTTGGATGTTTGTATTTTCATATCTATTTATTTATTTTTCTGGAGAGGGGGGGGAATTGGTTGTATTTCTTCAAAGGAGTGGAGGATCGTACTGGCGTTGTAGCGAGGAAGAGGGAAAAATTCAGACGCTGCGGACCGTACAGACGTTCATGTCTTGGCCTCGTCTGGAGAGCCAATCAACTGTGGGTATTAATGCTATTCATATTGTTGTCATTGTGTCTACATATTCGCAGTGCCCTCTTAATTTACGTAACAATAATCTTGGAACACGAACCGGCAACAGCCCCAGTCTCCCCCCGCCTTCACCCCCTTGCCGGCTTGCCGGCTTCCGCCTCCGCTACTCCAACGACTGTCTTGGCCAAACGGCCGTACAATGGCGTGCATATTGGGCCCAGGAAGGCTGGCGTCGGGGATTTTGTCGGGGATTTTTATAAATCGCATTGTATTCGTAGTAATATGGAACATCACCATCAAGATCGCACGTGATATACTGTGTAAGGCGTGGTTTCTTCTGATAAGTACAGGCTCATAAATCAGACAACAATTCGACCCCATCCCAGCAGTATTCTCCGGTATCATAAAACGCACGCACTATATAAAAGCAAGGACAGACAAAGCATAAACCGCCTAGCGCTTAAAGTAGCTCTTCTCCACCGAACGGGTGATAATATATGCCACTGCCGAGAAGCCAAAGGCAAGCTCAAAGCCGACATCACCGCCATATTTACCACCGCACAGCTTGCCAATCGGGCCTGTGAACCACGTCTGGGCCATGCCCAGGGCCGCCCCCATGACACCACACAGGAAGGAAAAGACCGAGGCAATGCCAGGCGGCAGCTTGCTCGCATCGGTATAGTCCTCCGGCTTGTAGCCGGCAAAGCCGCGGCGGAAAATAAAGTGCTCAGACAGCGAAATGCCCTCGTAGATGGCCAGCCAGTAGCCGATGACAAGCATAAAGTTCTCCAGCCACGACTCAAAGTGGCTGTAGCCCGGGATGGAAATGGCAATGTAGATGCCGGTGCCGATCACGACCCACAGGAAACGGGGCAGACGCTCGGTCTGCTTGGCAAGGACCTGGAGCGAGAGAGAGACGGAGTAGATGTTGGGGCAGTTGTTGGCGATGATGGACAGAGCCAGGATGACGACGCAGAACTTGCCGAAGCGGCCCAGGGGCGGCACAAGCACGGTAGCCAGGAGACCGCCAATGCCAGAGTCCTCATAGGCGTTATAGTACGCCGGGTCATTGACGGAGGCGGTCATGATAGCAGCGCCCAGCAGCTCGGTGAAGATGAGCGGGAAGAAAAGGCCGCAAAAGGTCCAGAGGAAGATGGAAGCGCGCGACCGGTTCACCGGCTGGTAAACCGTGTAGTCCGCCGCATAAGAGCACCACCCGGTACCGAAGCCGTAGACGGACGCAGAGAAAGACAGGATGGCGCCAGCCTCAGCCGGGCCGGAGGCGAGCGGCAGCATGTTGTTGAACTTGCCCGAGTGGCCAAACTCGCCGGCGACAATGAGGAAGATGATGAAGCACGGAATCCACGAGTAGCGCTCATACAGGTGAACAATGCGGTAACCGAAAAAGCAGATCAGAAGCGTTGAAAGGGAGATGATCAGAATGCCGGCCCAGCCAGGCATGTCGTTGTTGACGGCATGAAACAGCTGAGCGCCCACAATGACGTTCACAGACGACCAGCCCAGGCAGGCCAGGATGTTGAAGAAGGCGACTTGGACGGTCAGCAGGGGCACACCTTACTGCCAAAATGGAGGGCGGGGGACCACATACTAATTTTGCCGGACTGGTACCCGAAGAAGAAGCGGGACAGAACCATCTGGCGCAGGCCGAAGCGGGGGCCAAACAGGGAGAAGAAGCAGACGGGCATAATACTGAGCAAGTTGACAAAGATAATCGCTAGGGCCGTGTCGACGAAGCCAAGGCCAAAGACTGGCTCGGCCAGGGCGCCAATCGCAAAGGACGAGACGACCAAGTTGGCAGAAAGCCACTGTCGGTGTTAGCGGTGGCGAAACGGTCGCAGCGAGGACATGGAAAAAAATCTTACCAGCGTGCCGACCGACGACATGGTGGTGTCGGTCCGCTCGTCGCTGGGCACACGCTCAATACCGCGCTGCTCAACACCCAGCTTGGCACCTAGCCGCTGCATACGGGCAACCAGGCCATCGCCGGTCTGGATGAGGTCCGAGGCCCGCACAGCGTTCTCCTCGCCCGTGTAGCCGACGTCGACGTCAGTGGTGAACTTCTCGCCACTCGGATACCCCTCCTCTTTTTTGGTAATTTCAGACATGGTGAGGGTCGGCGAGGTTGCACGTTCTCCCGTGTGTGTGTGTGTGTGTGTCGTAGGTGTGCGAGGGCCGCTCAGTGTTGTTGTCCAGGCAGGAGAGATGAGATCGCAGCCAAAGAGGTGTTGATCAGCCGTCTGCGAGTGCTGAGGGATGTGATGGAGAAAGACGAGATGGAGAGGCCAGGCTTGCACCAGGTCCTTATATGTAAGAACGCCAGAGAGGGTGTGAGATAAGAGCACGAGGCAATCGCTGGTTCTATCGCAGCCAAGAAGGTAAAAAGAACATATAATTGGTGGGCCAACTAACCCGCACGCACGAATCGAGAGCTGAAGAACGGAACTGGGGGGTGGTGGGGG